>MU847664.1:0-48482 GCA_032690845.1 Eleusine coracana subsp. coracana
CCTTGACTTGCTGCACTCCTCAAAAGCCTGGAAAAGTCCCTGTATTCTTTCTCTGCAAGCATAGCATACTGGAAACACTGGGTGAGGGTATAATATTCTTTATAGTCAGGATGTCCTGAATTTCTCTTCTTAAACAGAATAAAAGCGACAAATCTGATCCTCTCTTTTTTCAACTACGGCACAACGAATCAAACCCTTCTGAAGCTCACTAAAGTACTCCTGAACAGTTTTATCTCCTTGTTCTAACGCTGCAGTTTATTACGAATCTCTCTATAAAAGAAGGAGGAACAAAACGATCACGCATTGCTACCTTAAGTTCTTCCCAGGTAGTAGGCAAATCAGTTTCAGCAGCTAGACCACTCCACCAACTAGCAAAGTCCTTAAACTCACTAGTAGCTTGTCTAACTCTAGTTGTTCAGGAACAAGGTGGGCATTAAATTTTTGTTCTACAGTCATCTCCCAATCAAGATAAACATCACCATACTGACCCGAAAATGAAGTAATTGAAAACTTAATTTTAGCATACGGGTCATCTGGAGCATAGTTACCGTTGGGACGACGGTTGTAGTTATGGAAACCACCCATACCTTGAGTATTATGTTGCAAACGACGTCGTAATCGTGCGGTCCTTGTAGCTGACCTATCCACGGTGCCATCAGCCTTATACACCGTGTCTTCATCATGGACGTCTTCAACGTCGTTGTTGTTGTTATTGGTGTTCGTATTGTTGGTTTTAGGAGCGGTCTCCAACGTGACAACCTGATCGTTAACTTAGAGACCCGCTTCTCTAACCGCGCGATGCTTTCTCCAATGTGAAGCTTGCTGACTGCATCAATGACGGCTCTGGTGATCATCTCTGCCAAATCACTCTGAGCAGCCTGCAAAGCCTTCTGGAGCTGCTCTTGGCTCACGCACTCAGCAAATTGTGAGGGTGAAGCCATCTCTCCCGTCGTCACTTCCTGCCATCAGAAACACCAAAACAGGAAACAAACATGAAGGTTATACTACAAAACAGCTAAGCAGTGGTGCCTCTCAACACAACAAAAGGAGACTCCTTACAAAGCTCTACAAAGTTTCTGAAAAGCAAAGCAAAGGATACCAGAGAGATATGTCCACGATTACAAGGGTCACAAAATAACCTGTGTGCTGTCCAGAAGAAATATGTAGAGCTAGGAAGGCCAAATATATATATGTGAGTGGTACACAAATCAAAAACAGATAGTAAAGCTGAATGTGCCCAAGTAACTTGTCCCTAGTTGCTGGTCTAAGTATGTCCTAGAACAGTAGTGATAGTAAGTAGAACAAGGAGACAAAGGCACAACAAGCGATAACAGGGGCTAAGTGCAAAACAGCCAAATCCAGAAATTTCAGGGGGCTAGATGTAGCACTAGTAGAAATCCCAAATTTCTTTTTTTTTATTTTTTTTTGATATTTTTCTCCAAACTCACTAAACATGGAGGAGAATCCACAAAACATTTCAGCTCAAATAGAGTAGGATGTGGCCTACAGAAAACCTTGGAGTTTGCCAAGAAAACGTCGGGTTTAACTTAAATTCAATTTTTTCTTTATCTTTCCTATTTTTTTTTTGAATTTTTTGTACGAGGGCACACAGGACCATAGCCCAGTGTGTGGTATGCCCAACTTTGAGCTCAAGAATCTCCTGTAAAAATATTCAGGCCCAACGGCGACAACCGAGCGAAAAGTTATGCCCGTTATACCGAAAGGGGGTCGGAGTTGATTCTCCAGCAACCCGCGTCGGAGTTGGATCGGGTAGGTTTTTTTTTTTGGCGGCGTGGATGCAGCGGAAAGTGGAATTTGTGGGGATTGGTCCGAGGTGTTGATGGTGGTGGTCAGTGGGATTAGGGCGGGACTAGGACTAGGTGTGTCGATCAATCAACCCTAGCACAAAAGGCCAACAAAAGCAGAGGATGGTGAAGGGATGGCGGCTAGGGGTTGCAATGGAAACACTACTGACGCAAAACACAAACTAAACCAGCGACTAAAGCAGAACTAGGGCACAAACTCAAAACTACATGACTCTGAATTGAAAATATGCAAAGGCTAAACACCGTGTTATGGGCGGAGGAAAAAATTTTTGGGCTTTGTCTGTGGACGATAGGATGAACACAAAACGAAATTAACTAAGAGTAGTATGAACCTGATGGTGCACCTGCAGCTCTGATTACCACTTGATGTAGACAAGGGTTCCCGATCTTCCGAAAGGTTCAAGATACGTTGATTTGGTTGAAGGCGACACACAATCGATCCGGCTTCAGAACAGCACGTTCTAAACCCCGACAATCCGCAGCATGACTCTCCTCTGGTTATCAACCGTCCTAAAACGATTGACCTCACCGAGAAGGCTAATCCCTGCCATGCGAATCAAGAACACAAGCAAGAACAAAGAAGAAGGCAACACAATTGCAGATGTATTATGAATCTCACGAAGTTGGGGTCTCACAAACCGTGATGCCGGCGAAACTGTTATGAACATAATAATCTAAGCAAAACCGAGCCCTAAGTATTGCAGCGGCGGCTGTATATTTAAAGACCCTAGGGTCGTGCAAGACCCTCTGGACGCGCCCTATTTAAAGATTGCAGCCACCACCGCACCATTAGGGTTCGGGTTTTGCTTAGATTATTCTGTTCATAACAGTTTCGCCGTCATCACGGTTTGTGAGACCCCAACTTCGTGAGATTCATAATACATCTGCAATTGTGTTGCTTTCTTCTTTGTTCTTGCTTGTGTTCTTGATTCGCAGGCAGGGATTAGCCTTCTCGGCAAGGTCAATCATTTTAGGATGGTTGATAACCAGAGGAGACGTCGTGCTACGATTGCGGGATTTAGAACATGCAGTTCTGAAGCCGGATCAATTTGTGTGTCGCCTCCGACCAAATCAACGTATCCAGAACCTTTCGGAAGATCGGGAACCCTTGTCCACATCAGTTGGCCAGGCTGCAATCTTTCTAGAAAAAAAGTATGCCCCTAACAGACAACGGACACAAAAGTTACACTCGTTTTAGGTTATAGGTCTCATTTTTCATGTGCTTATACCCATGGTGTGCTGAACCGCGTAACCGAGGGATGTGGGTTACCTTCCATGGTTCCTTGTGTACCCATAAACTCGGTAGTCTAGGCGTAGTTCATGATACGGTAGGCCAGTCCTCCACCACGACGGAGTTCATCGCTGTATTCAATGTAACATGCTGGCAGTAGGAGGTATTCGGGGCGGTATCTTAACTATAGGGAAGTATTTATTTTGAAAAGAATTATATACTATTCTACTCTTTGAATTTTGCTTTTTGTCAGTGTTGGCCTCACTGCAAGCTTTCAAGAAAAAATAAGGATGCCCCAATCGGACAACGGATGCAAAAGTTATGCTCGTTTTTAGGTTGTAGGTCTCATTTTTCATGTGCTTACACCCATGATATGCTGAACCGCGTGGACGAGGGACGTGGGTTACCTTCCATGGTTCCTTGTGTACCCGTAAACTCGGTAGTCTAGGTGCAGTTAATGATACGGTGGGCGATTCATCCACTACGATGGAGTTTGACGTTGTATTGAATGTAACATGCTAGCAGTAGGAGGTACTCGGGGCGGTATCTCAACCACAGGGAAGTATTTATTTTTGTAAAAATTATATACTATTCTACTCTTTGAATTTTGCTTTTTTGTCAGCATTAGCCTTGCCACAAGCTTTCTAGAAAAGAAAAGTATGCCCCGATCAGACAACAGATGCAAAAGTTATGCTCGTTTTAGGTTATAGGTATCATTTTTCATGTGCTTACACCCACGTTGTGCTGAACCGCATGGCTGAGGGATGCGGGTTACCTTCCATGGTTCCTTGTGTACCCATAAACTCGGTAGTCTAGGTGCGGTTCATGATACGGTGGGCAAGTCCTCCACCACGATGGAGTTCGACGCTATATAGAATGTAACATGTTGGCAGTAGGAGGTATTCGGGGTGGTATCTTAACCATAGGAAAGTATTTATTTTGAAAAAAATTATATATTATTCTACTCTTTGAATTTCGCTTATTGTCGGTGTTGGCCTCGCCGCATGCTTTCTAGAAAAAAAAGTATGCCCCGATAGGACAACGGATGCAAAAGTTATGCTCATTTTAGGTTATAGGTCTCATTTTTCATGTGCTTAAACCCACGGTGTGCTGAACCGTGTGGCCGAGGGATGTGGGTTACCTTCCATGGTTCCTTGTATACCCGTAAACTCGGTAGTCTAGGCGCGGTTCATCATACAGTGGGCAAGTCCTCCACCACGATGGAGTTCGATGCTGTATTGAATGTAACATGCTGGCAATAGGAGGTATACGGGGCGGTATCTTAACCATAGGAAAGTATTTATTTTGAAAAAAATTATATACTATTCTACTCTTTGAATTTCACTTATTGTCGGTGTTGGTCTCGTCGCAAGCTTTCTAGAAAAAAACTATGCCCCAATAGGACAACGGATGCAACAGTTATGCTCGTTTTAGGTTATAGGTCTCATTTTTCATGTGCTTAGACCCACGATGTGCTAAACCGCATGAACGAGGGATGTGGGTTACCTTGCATGGTTCCATGTATACCCGTAAACTCGGTAGTCTAGGTGCCGTTCATGATACGGTGGGTGAGATATCCACAACGATGGAGTTTGACGTTGTATTGAATGTAACATGCTAGCAGTAGGAGGTACTTGGGGCGGTATCTCAACCACAGGGAAGTATTTATTTTTTGTAAAAATTATATACTATTCTACTCTTTGAATTTTGCTTTTTGTCAGTGTTGGCCTCACTGCAAGCTTTCAAGAAAAAATAAGGATGCCCCAATCGGACAACGGATGCAAAAGTTATGCTCGTTTTTAGGTTGTAGGTCTCATTTTTCATGTGCTTACACCCACGATATGCTGAACCGCGTGGACGAGGGACGTGGGTTACCTTCCATGGTTCCTTGTGTACCCGTAAACTCGGTAGTCTAGGTGCAGTTAATGATACGGTGGGCGATTCATCCACTACGATGGAGTTTGACGTTGTATTGAATGTAACATGCTAGCAGTAGGAGGTACTCGGGGCGGTATCTCAACCACAGGGAAGTATTTATTTTTTGTAAAAATTATATACTATTCTACTCTTTGAATTTTGCTTTTTTGTCAGCATTAGCCTTGCCACAAGCTTTCTAGAAAAGAAAAGTATGCCCCGATCAGACAACAGATGCAAAAGTTATGCTCGTTTTAGGTTATAGGTATCATTTTTCATGTGCTTACACCCACGTTGTGCTGAACCGCATGGCTGAGGGATGCGGGTTACCTTCCATGGTTCCTTGTGTACCCATAAACTCGGTAGTCTAGGTGCGGTTCATGATACGGTGGGCAAGTCCTCCACCACGATGGAGTTCGACGCTATATAGAATGTAACATGTTGGCAGTAGGAGGTATTCGGGGTGGTATCTTAACCATAGGAAAGTATTTATTTTGAAAAAAATTATATATTATTCTACTCTTTGAATTTCGCTTATTGTCGGTGTTGGCCTCGCCGCATGCTTTCTAGAAAAAAAAGTATGCCCCGATAGGACAACGGATGCAAAAGTTATGCTCATTTTAGGTTATAGGTCTCATTTTTCATGTGCTTAAACCCACGGTGTGCTGAACCGTGTGGCCGAGGGATGTGGGTTACCTTCCATGGTTCCTTGTATACCCGTAAACTCGGTAGTCTAGGCGCGGTTCATCATACAGTGGGCAAGTCCTCCACCACGATGGAGTTCGATGCTGTATTGAATGTAACATGCTGGCAATAGGAGGTATACGGGGCGGTATCTTAACCATAGGAAAGTATTTATTTTGAAAAAAATTATATACTATTCTACTCTTTGAATTTCACTTATTGTCGGTGTTGGTCTCGTCGCAAGCTTTCTAGAAAAAAACTATGCCCCAATAGGACAACGGATGCAACAGTTATGCTCGTTTTAGGTTATAGGTCTCATTTTTCATGTGCTTAGACCCACGATGTGCTAAACCGCATGAACGAGGGATGTGGGTTACCTTGCATGGTTCCATGTATACCCGTAAACTCGGTAGTCTAGGTGCCGTTCATGATACGGTGGGTGAGATATCCACAACGATGGAGTTTGACGTTGTATTGAATGTAACATGCTAGCAGTAGGAGGTACTTGGGGCGGTATCTCAACCACAGGGAAGTATTTATTTTTTGTAAAAATTATATACTATTCTACTCTTTGAATTTTGCTTTTTGTCGGTGTTGGACTTGCCACAAGCTTTCTAGAAAAAAAAAGTATGCCCCTATCGAACAACGGATGCAAAAGTTATGCTCATTTTAGGTTATAGGTCTCATTTTTCATGTGCTTACACCCACGGTGTGCTGAACCACGTGGCCGAGGGATGCGGGTTACCTTCCTTGGTTCCTTGTGTACCCATAAACTCGGTAGTCTAGGCGCGGTTCATGATACGGTGGGCGAGTCCTCCACCACGGTAGAGTTCGACGCTGTATTGAATGTAACATGCTGGCAGTAGGAGGTATTCAGGGTGGTATCTTAATCATAGGAAAGTATTTATTTTGAAAAAATGATATACTATTCTACTCTTTGAATTTCGCTTTTTGTCGGCGTTGGCCTCGCCATAAGCTTTCTAGAAAAAAAAAGTATGCCCCGATCGGACAACGGATGCAAAAGTTATGCTCGTTTTAGGTTATAGGTCTCATTTTTTATGTGCTTACACCCACGGTGTGCTGAACCGCGTGGCCAAGGGATGCGGGTTACCTTCCATGGTTCCTTGTGTACCCATAAACTCGGTAGTCTAGGCGCGGTTCATGATACGGTGGGCAAGTCCTCCACCACGAAGGAGTTCGACGTTGTATTGAATGTAACATGCTAGCAGTAGGAGGTATTCAGAGCGGTATCTTAACCATAGGAAAGTATTTATTTTGAAAAAAATTATATACTATTCTACTATTTGAATTTCGTTTATTGTCGGTGTTGGCCTCGCTGCAAGCTTTCTAGAAAAAAAAGTATGCCTCGATAGGACAACGGATGCAAAAGTTATGCTCGTTTTAGGTTATATGTATCATTTTTCATGTGCTTACACCCACGGTGTGCTGAACCACGTGGACGAGGGATGTGGGTTACCTTCCATGGTTCCTTGTATACCTGTAAACTCGGTTGTCTAGGCACGATTCATGATACGGTGGGCGAGTCCTCCGCAGCGATGGAGTTTGACGTTGTATTGAATGTACATGCTAGCAGTAGGAGGTACTCGGGGCGGTACCTCAACCACAGGGAAGTATTTATTTTTTGTAAACTTATATACTATTCTACTCTTTGAATTTTGCTATCTGTCGGTGTTGGCCTCACCACAAGCTTTCTAGAAAAAAAGTATGCCCCTAACAGACAACACACGCAAAAGTTACGCTCGTTTTATGTTATAGGTCTCATTTTTCATGTGCTTACACCCACGATGTGATGAACCGCATGGCCGATGGATGTGGGTTAGCTTCCATGGTTCCTTGTGTACCCATAAACTCGGTAGTCTAGGCGAAGTTCATGATACTGTGGGCGAGTCCTCCACAGCGATGGAGTTCGACGCTGTATTGAATGTAACATGCAAGTAGTAGGAGGTACTCGGGGCTGTATCTCAACCATAGGGATGTATTTATTTTTTGTAAAATTATATACTATTCTACTTTTTCAATTTCGCTTTTTGTCGGTGTTGGCCAGGCTTCAAGCTTTCTAGAAAAAAAGTATGCCCCTAACAGACAACGGACGCAAAAGTTACACTCGTTTTAGGTTATAGGTCTCATTTTTCATGTGCTTATACCCACGGTGTGCTGAACCGCGTGGCCGAGGGATGTGGGTTACCTTCCATGGTTCCTTGTGTACCCATAAACTCGGTAGTCTAGTCGTAGTTCATGATACGGTAGGCCAGTCCTCCACCACGACGGAGTTCATCGCTGTATTGAATGTAACATGCTGGCAGTAGGAGGTATTTGGGGCGGTATCTTAACCATGGGAAATTATTTATTTTGAAAAAAATTATATACTATTCTACTCTTTGAATTTCGCTTATTGTCGGTGTTGGCCTCACCGCAAGCTTTCTAGAAAAAAAAGTATGCCCCGATAGGACAACGGATGCAAAAGTTATGCTCATTTTAGGTTATAGGTCTCATTTTTCATGTGCTTACACCCACGGTGTGCTGAACCGTGTGGCCGAGGGATGTGGGTTACCTTCCATGGTTCCTTGTGTACCCATAAACTCGGTAGTCTAGGCGCGGTTCATGATACGGTGGGCGAGTCCTCCACCACGGTAGAGTTCGACGTTGTATTGAATGTAACATGCTGGCAGTAGGAGGTATTCAGGGTGGTATCTTAACCATAGGAAAGTATTTATTTTGAAAAAAATGATATACTATTCTACTCTTTGAATTTCGCTTTTTGTCGGCGTTGGCCTCGCCATAAGCTTTCTAGAAAAAAAAGTATGCCCCGATCGGACAACGGATGCAAAAGTTATGCTCGTTTTAGGTTATAGGTCTCATTTTTTATGTGCTTACACCCACGGTGTGCTGAACCGCGTGGCCAAGGGATGCGGGTTACCTTCCATGGTTCCTTGTGTACCCATAAACTCGGTAGTCTAGGCGCGGTTCATGATACGGTGGGCAAGTCCTCCACCACGAAGGAGTTCGACGTTGTATTGAATGTAACATGCTAGCAGTAGGAGGTATTCAGAGCGGTATCTTAACCATAGGAAAGTATTTATTTTGAAAAAAATTATATACTATTCTACTATTTGAATTTCGTTTATTGTCGGTGTTGGCCTCGCTGCAAGCTTTCTAGAAAAAAAAGTATGCCTCGATAGGACAACGGATGCAAAAGTTATGCTCGTTTTAGGTTATATGTATCATTTTTCATGTGCTTACACCCACGGTGTGCTGAACCACGTGGACGAGGGATGTGGGTTACCTTCCATGGTTCCTTGTATACCTGTAAACTCGGTTGTCTAGGCACGATTCATGATACGGTGGGCGAGTCCTCCGCAGCGATGGAGTTTGACGTTGTATTGAATGTACATGCTAGCAGTAGGAGGTACTCGGGGCGGTACCTCAACCACAGGGAAGTATTTATTTTTTGTAAACTTATATACTATTCTACTCTTTGAATTTTGCTATCTGTCGGTGTTGGCCTCACCACAAGCTTTCTAGAAAAAAAGTATGCCCCTAACAGACAACACACGCAAAAGTTACGCTCGTTTTATGTTATAGGTCTCATTTTTCATGTGCTTACACCCACGATGTGATGAACCGCATGGCCGATGGATGTGGGTTAGCTTCCATGGTTCCTTGTGTACCCATAAACTCGGTAGTCTAGGCGAAGTTCATGATACTGTGGGCGAGTCCTCCACAGCGATGGAGTTCGACGCTGTATTGAATGTAACATGCAAGCAGTAGGAGGTACTCGGGGCTGTATCTCAACCATAGGGATGTATTTATTTTTTGTAAAATTATATACTATTCTACTTTTTCAATTTTGCTTTTTGTCGGTGTTGGCCAGGCTTCAAGCTTTCTAGAAAAAAAGTATGCCCCTAACAGACAACGGACGCAAAAGTTACACTCGTTTTAGGTTATAGGTCTCATTTTTCATGTGCTTATACCCACGGTGTGCTGAACCGCGTGGCCGAGGGATGTGGGTTACCTTCCATGGTTCCTTGTGTACCCATAAACTCGGTAGTCTAGTCGTAGTTCATGATACGGTAGGCCAGTCCTCCACCACGACGGAGTTCATCGCTGTATTGAATGTAACATGCTGGCAGTAGGAGGTATTCGGGGCGGTATCTTAACTATAGGGAAGTATTTATTTTGAAAAGAATTATATACTATTCTACTCTTTGAATTTTGCTTTTTGTTAGTGTTGGCCTCGCTGCAAGCTTTCAAGAAAAAAAAGGATGCCCCAATCGGACAACGGATGCAAAAGTTAAGCTCGTTTTAGGTTATAGGTCTCATTTTTCATGTGCTTACATCCACGTTGTGCTGAACCGCGTGGCTGAGGGATGCAGGTTACATTCCATGGTTCCTTGGGTACCCATAAACTCGGTAGTCTAGGCGCGGTTCATGATACGGTGGGCGAGTCCTCCATCACGATGGAGTTCGACACTATATAGAATGTAACATGCTGGCAGTAGGAGGTATTCGGGGGGGTATCTTAACCATAGGAAGGTATTTATTTTGAAAAATATTATATACTATTCTACTCTTTGAATTTCACTTATTGTTGGTGTTGGCCTCGCTGCAAGCTTTCTAGAAAAAAAACTATGCCCCAATAGGACAATGGATGCAAAAGTTATGCTCGTTTTTAGGTTATAGGTCTCATTTTTCATGTGCTTACACCCACGATATGCTGAACCGCGTGGACGAGGGACGTGGGTTACCTTCCATGGTTCCTTGTGTACCCGTAAACTCGGTAGTCTAGGTGCAGTTAATGATACGGTGGGCGATTCATCCACAACGATGGAGTTTGACGTTGTATTGAATGTAACATGCTAGCAGTAGGAGGTACTCGGGGCGGTATCTCAACCACAGGGAAGTATTTATTTTTTGTAAAAATTATATACTATTCTACTCTTTGAATATTGCTTTTTGTCAGCATTAGCCTTGCCACAAGCTTTCTAGAAAAAAAAAAGTATGCCCCGATCAGACAACAGATGCAAAAGTTATGCTCGTTTTAGGTTATAGGTATCATTTTTCATGTGCTTACACCCACGGTGTGCTGAACCGCGTGGCCGAGGGATGCGGGTTACCTTCCATGGTTCCTTGTGTACCCATAAACTCGGTAGTCTAGGCGCGGTTCATGATACGGTGGGCGAGTCCTCCACCACGATAGAGTTCGACGTTGTATTGAATGTAACATGCTGGCAGTCGGAGGTATTTGGGGCGGTATCTTAACCATAGGAAAGTATTTATTTTGAAAAAAATTATATACTATTCTACTATTTGAATTCCACTTTTTTATCGGTATTGTCCTCGCCACAAGCTTTCTAGAAAAAAAAGTATGCCCTGATCGGACAACGGATGCAAAAGTTATGCTCGTTTTAGGTTATAGGTCTCATTTTTCATGTGCTTACACCCACGGTGTCCTGAATCACGTGGCCGAGGAATGCGGGTTACCTTCCATGGTTCCTTGTGTACCCATAATCTCGGTAGCCTAGGCGCAGTTCATGATACGGTGGGCGAGTCCTCCACAGCGATGGAGTTCGATGCTGTATTGAATATAATATGCTAGCAGTAGGAGGTACTCAGGGCTGTATCTCAACCATAGGGATGTATTTATTTTTTGTAAAATTATATACTATTCTACTCTTTGAATTATGCTTTTTGTCAGTGTTGGCCTCGCTGCAAGCTTTCTAG
Source organism: Eleusine coracana subsp. coracana (assembly GCA_032690845.1). Classification (NCBI taxonomy): domain Eukaryota; kingdom Viridiplantae; phylum Streptophyta; class Magnoliopsida; order Poales; family Poaceae; genus Eleusine; species Eleusine coracana. The sequence continues at coordinate 11,398 of MU847664.1, forward strand.
AAAAAAAGTATGCCCCTAAGAGACAACAGACGCAAAAGTTACACTCGTTTTAGGTTATAGGTCTCATTTTTCATGTGCCTATACCCACGGTGTGCTGAACCGCGTGGCCAAGGGATGTGGGTTACCTTCCATGGTTCCTTGTGTACCCATAAACTCGGTAGTCTAGGCGCGGTTCATGATACGGTGGGCGAGTCCTCCATCACGATGGAGTTCGACGCTATGTAGAATGTAACATGCTGGCAGTAGGAGGTATTCGGGGCGGTATCTTAACCATAGGAAAGTATTTATTTTGAAAAAAATTATATACTATTCTACTCTGTGAATTTCACTTATTGTCGGTGTTGGCCTCGCCGCAAGCTTTCAAGAAAGAAAAACTATGCCCCAATAGGACAACGGATGCAAAAGTTATGCTCGTTTTAGGTTATAGGTCTCATTTTTCATGTGCTTACACCCACGATATGCTGAACCGCGTGGTCGAGGGACATGGGTTACCTTCCATGGTTCCTTGTATACCCGTAAACTCGGTAGTCTAGGTGCAGTTCATGATACGATGGGCGATTCATCCACAAAGATGGAGTTTGACGTTGTATTGAATGTAACATGCTAGTAGTAGGAGGTACTCGGGGCGGTATCTCAACCACAGGGAAGTATTTATTTTTTGTAAAAATTATATACTATTCTACTCTTTGAATTTTGCTTTTTGTCAGCATTGGTCTTGCCACAAGCTTTGTAGAAAAAAAAGTATGCCCCGATCGGACAACAGATGCAAAAGTTATGCTCATTTTATGTTATAGGTCTCATTTTTCATGTGCTTACACCCACGGTGTGCTGAACCGCATGGCCGATGGATGTGGGTTAGCTTCCATGGTTCCTTGTGTACCCATAAACTCGGTAGTCTAGGCGAAGTTCATGATACTGTGGGCGAGTCCTCCACAGCGATGGAGTTCGACGCTGTATTGAATGTAACATGCAAGCAGTAGGAGGTACTCGGGGCTGTATCTCAACCATAGGGATGTATTTATTTTTTGTAAAATTATATACTATTCTACTTTTTCAATTTCGCTTTTTGTCGGTGTTGGCCAGGCTTCAAGCTTTCTAGAAAAAAAGTATGCCCCTAACAGACAACGGACGCAAAAGTTACACTTGTTTTAGGTTATAGGTCTCATTTTTCATGTGCTTATACCCACGGTGTGCTGAACCGCGTGGCCGAGGGATGTGGGTTACCTTCCATGGTTCCTTGTGTACCCATAAACTCGGTAGTCTAGTCGTAGTTCATGATACGGTAGGCCAGTCCTCCACCACGACGGAGTTCATCGCTGTATTGAATGTAACATGCTGGCAGTAGGAGGTATTCGGGGCGGTATCTTAACTATAGGGAAGTATTTATTTTGAAAAGAATTATATACTATTCTACTCTTTGAATTTTGCTTTTTGTCGGTGTTGGCCTCGCTGCAAGCTTTCAAGAAAAAAAAAGGATGCCCCAATCGGACAACGGATGCAAAAGTTATGCTCGTTTTAGGTTATAGGTCTCATTTTTCATGTGCTTACATCCACGTTGTGCTGAACCGCGTGGCTGAGGGATGCAGGTTACATTCCATGGTTCCTTGGGTACCCATAAACTCGGTAGTCTAGGCGCGGTTCATGATACGGTGGGCGAGTCCTCCATCACGATGGAGTTCGACACTATATAGAATGTAACATGCTGGCAGTAGGAGGTATTCGGGGGGGTATCTTAACCATAGGAAAGTATTTATTTTGAAAAATATTATATACTATTCTACTCTTTGAATTTCACTTATTGTCGGTGTTGGCCTCGCTGCAAGCTTTCTAGAAAAAAAACTATGCCCCAATAGGACAATGGATGCAAAAGTTATGCTCGTTTTTAGGTTATAGGTCTCATTTTTCATGTGCTTACACCCACGATATGCTGAACCGCGTGGACGAGGGACGTGGGTTACCTTCCATGGTTCCTTGTGTACCCGTAAACTCGGTAGTCTAGGTGCAGTTAATGATACGGTGGGCGATTCATCCACAACGATGGAGTTTGACGTTGTATTGAATGTAACATGCTAGCAGTAGGAGGTACTCGGGGCGGTATCTCAACCACAGGGAAGTATTTATTTTTTGTAAAAATTATATACTATTCTACTCTTTGAATATTGCTTTTTGTCAGCATTAGCCTTGCCACAAGCTTTCTAGAAAAAAAAAGTATGCCCCGATCAGACAACAGATGCAAAAGTTATGCTCGTTTTAGGTTATAGGTATCATTTTTCATGTGCTTACACCCACGGTGTGCTGAACCGCATGGCCGATGGATGTGGGTTAGCTTCCATGGTTCCTTGTGTACCCATAAACTCGGTAGTCTAGGCGAAGTTCATGATACTGTGGGCGAGTCCTCCACAGCGATGGAGTTCGACGCTGTATTGAATGTAACATGCAAGCAGTAGGAGGTACTCGGGGCTGTATCTCAACCATAGGGATGTATTTATTTTTTGTAAAATTATATACTATTCTACTTTTTCAATTTCGCTTTTGTCGGTGTTGGCCAGGCTTCAAGCTTTCTAGAAAAAAAGTATGCCCCTAACAGACAACGGACGCAAAAGTTACACTTGTTTTAGGTTATAGGTCTCATTTTTCATGTGCTTATACCCACGGTGTGCTGAACCGCGTGGCCGAGGGATGTGGGTTACCTTCCATGGTTCCTTGTGTACCCATAAACTCGGTAGTCTAGTCGTAGTTCATGATACGGTAGGCCAGTCCTCCACCACGACGGAGTTCATCGCTGTATTGAATATAATATGCTAGCAGTAGGAGGTACTCAGGGCTGTATCTCAACCATAGGGATGTATTTATTTTTTGTAAAATTATATACTATTCTACTCTTTGAATTATGCTTTTTGTCAGTGTTGGCCTCGCTGCAAGCTTTCTAGAAAAAAAGTATGCCCCTAACAGACAACAGACGCAAAAGTTACACTCGTTTTAGGTTATAGGTCTCATTTTTCATGTGCCTATACCCACGGTGTGCTGAACCGCGTGGCCAAGGGATGTGGGTTACCTTCCATGGTTCCTTGTGTACCCATAAACTCGGTAGTCTAGGCGCGGTTCATGATACGGTGGGCGAGTCCTCCATCACGATGGAGTTCGACGCTATGTAGAATGTAACATGCTGGCAGTAGGAGGTATTCGGGGCGGTATCTTAACCATAGGAAAGTATTTATTTTGAAAAAAATTATATACTATTCTACTCTGTGAATTTCACTTATTGTCGGTGTTGGCCTCGCCGCAAGCTTTCAAGAAAGAAAAACTATGCCCCAATAGGACAACGGATGCAAAAGTTATGCTCGTTTTAGGTTATAGGTCTCATTTTTCATGTGCTTACACCCACGATATGCTGAACCGCGTGGTCGAGGGACATGGGTTACCTTCCATGGTTCCTTGTATACCCGTAAACTCGGTAGTCTAGGTGCAGTTCATGATACGATGGGCGATTCATCCACAAAGATGGAGTTTGACGTTGTATTGAATGTAACATGCTAGTAGTAGGAGGTACTCGGGGCGGTATCTCAACCACAGGGAAGTATTTATTTTTTGTAAAAATTATATACTATTCTACTCTTTGAATTTGCTTTTTGTCAGCATTGGTCTTGCCACAAGCTTTGTAGAAAAAAAAGTATGCCCCGATCGGACAACAGATGCAAAAGTTATGCTCATTTTATGTTATAGGTCTCATTTTTCATGTGCTTACACCCACGGTGTGCTGAACCGCATGGCCGATGGATGTGGGTTAGCTTCCATGGTTCCTTGTGTACCCATAAACTCGGTAGTCTAGGCGAAGTTCATGATACTGTGGGCGAGTCCTCCACAGCGATGGAGTTCGACGCTGTATTGAATGTAACATGCAAGCAGTAGGAGGTACTCGGGGCTGTATCTCAACCATAGGGATGTATTTATTTTTTGTAAAATTATATACTATTCTACTTTTTCAATTTCGCTTTTTGTCGGTGTTGGCCAGGCTTCAAGCTTTCTAGAAAAAAAGTATGCCCCTAACAGACAACGGACGCAAAAGTTACACTTGTTTTAGGTTATAGGTCTCATTTTTCATGTGCTTATACCCACGGTGTGCTGAACCGCGTGGCCGAGGGATGTGGGTTACCTTCCATGGTTCCTTGTGTACCCATAAACTCGGTAGTCTAGTCGTAGTTCATGATACGGTAGGCCAGTCCTCCACCACGACGGAGTTCATCGCTGTATTGAATGTAACATGCTGGCAGTAGGAGGTATTCGGGGCGGTATCTTAACTATAGGGAAGTATTTATTTTGAAAAGAATTATATACTATTCTACTCTTTGAATTTTGCTTTTTGTCGGTGTTGGCCTCGCTGCAAGCTTTCAAGAAAAAAAAAGGATGCCCCAATCGGACAACGGATGCAAAAGTTATGCTCGTTTTAGGTTATAGGTCTCATTTTTCATGTGCTTACATCCACGTTGTGCTGAACCGCGTGGCTGAGGGATGCAGGTTACATTCCATGGTTCCTTGGGTACCCATAAACTCGGTAGTCTAGGCGCGGTTCATGATACGGTGGGCGAGTCCTCCATCACGATGGAGTTCGACACTATATAGAATGTAACATGCTGGCAGTAGGAGGTATTCGGGGGGGGTATCTTAACCATAGGAAAGTATTTATTTTGAAAAATATTATATACTATTCTACTCTTTGAATTTCACTTATTGTCGGTGTTGGCCTCGCTGCAAGCTTTCTAGAAAAAAAACTATGCCCCAATAGGACAATGGATGCAAAAGTTATGCTCGTTTTTAGGTTATAGGTCTCATTTTTCATGTGCTTACACCCACGATATGCTGAACCGCGTGGACGAGGGACGTGGGTTACCTTCCATGGTTCCTTGTGTACCCGTAAACTCGGTAGTCTAGGTGCAGTTAATGATACGGTGGGCGATTCATCCACAACGATGGAGTTTGACGTTGTATTGAATGTAACATGCTAGCAGTAGGAGGTACTCGGGGCGGTATCTCAACCACAGGGAAGTATTTATTTTTTGTAAAAATTATATACTATTCTACTCTTTGAATATTGCTTTTTGTCAGCATTAGCCTTGCCACAAGCTTTCTAGAAAAAAAAAGTATGCCCCGATCAGACAACAGATGCAAAAGTTATGCTCGTTTTAGGTTATAGGTATCATTTTTCATGTGCTTACACCCACGGTGTGCTGAACCGCGTGGCCGAGGGATGCGGGTTACCTTCCATGGTTCCTTGTGTACCCATAAACTCGGTAGTCTAGGCGCGGTTCATGATACGGTGGGCGAGTCCTCCACCACGATAGAGTTCGACGTTGTATTGAATGTAACATGCTGGCAGTCGGAGGTATTTGGGGCGGTATCTTAACCATAGGAAAGTATTTATTTTGAAAAAAATTATATACTATTCTACTATTTGAATTCCACTTTTTTATCGGTATTGTCCTCGCCACAAGCTTTCTAGAAAAAAAAGTATGCCCTGATCGGACAACGGATGCAAAAGTTATGCTCGTTTTAGGTTATAGGTCTCATTTTTCATGTGCTTACACCCACGGTGTCCTGAATCACGTGGCCGAGGAATGCGGGTTACCTTCCATGGTTCCTTGTGTACCCATAATCTCGGTAGCCTAGGCGCAGTTCATGATACGGTGGGCGAGTCCTCCACAGCGATGGAGTTCGATGCTGTATTGAATATAATATGCTAGCAGTAGGAGGTACTCAGGGCTGTATCTCAACCATAGGGATGTATTTATTTTTTGTAAAATTATATACTATTCTACTCTTTGAATTATGCTTTTTGTCAGTGTTGGCCTCGCTGCAAGCTTTCTAGAAAAAAAGTATGCCCCTAACAGACAACAGACGCAAAAGTTACACTCGTTTTAGGTTATAGGTCTCATTTTTCATGTGCCTATACCCACGGTGTGCTGAACCGCGTGGCCAAGGGATGTGGGTTACCTTCCATGGTTCCTTGTGTACCCATAAACTCGGTAGTCTAGGCGCGGTTCATGATACGGTGGGCGAGTCCTCCATCACGATGGAGTTCGACGCTATGTAGAATGTAACATGCTGGCAGTAGGAGGTATTCGGGGCGGTATCTTAACCATAGGAAAGTATTTATTTTGAAAAAAATTATATACTATTCTACTCTGTGAATTTCACTTATTGTCGGTGTTGGCCTCGCCGCAAGCTTTCAAGAAAGAAAAACTATGCCCCAATAGGACAACGGATGCAAAAGTTATGCTCGTTTTAGGTTATAGGTCTCATTTTTCATGTGCTTACACCCACGATATGCTGAACCGCGTGGTCGAGGGACATGGGTTACCTTCCATGGTTCCTTGTATACCCGTAAACTCGGTAGTCTAGGTGCAGTTCATGATACGATGGGCGATTCATCCACAAAGATGGAGTTTGACGTTGTATTGAATGTAACATGCTAGTAGTAGGAGGTACTCGGGGCGGTATCTCAACCACAGGGAAGTATTTATTTTTTGTAAAAATTATATACTATTCTACTCTTTGAATTTTGCTTTTTGTCAGCATTGGTCTTGCCACAAGCTTTGTAGAAAAAAAAGTATGCCCCGATCGGACAACAGATGCAAAAGTTATGCTCATTTTATGTTATAGGTCTCATTTTTCATGTGCTTACACCCACGGTGTGCTGAACCGCATGGCCGATGGATGTGGGTTAGCTTCCATGGTTCCTTGTGTACCCATAAACTCGGTAGTCTAGGCGAAGTTCATGATACTGTGGGCGAGTCCTCCACAGCGATGGAGTTCGACGCTGTATTGAATGTAACATGCAAGCAGTAGGAGGTACTCGGGGCTGTATCTCAACCATAGGGATGTATTTATTTTTTGTAAAATTATATACTATTCTACTTTTTCAATTTCGCTTTTTGTCGGTGTTGGCCAGGCTTCAAGCTTTCTAGAAAAAAAGTATGCCCCTAACAGACAACGGACGCAAAAGTTACACTTGTTTTAGGTTATAGGTCTCATTTTTCATGTGCTTATACCCACGGTGTGCTGAACCGCGTGGCCGAGGGATGTGGGTTACCTTCCATGGTTCCTTGTGTACCCATAAACTCGGTAGTCTAGTCGTAGTTCATGATACGGTAGGCCAGTCCTCCACCACGACGGAGTTCATCGCTGTATTGAATGTAACATGCTGGCAGTAGGAGGTATTCGGGGCGGTATCTTAACTATAGGGAAGTATTTATTTTGAAAAGAATTATATACTATTCTACTCTTTGAATTTTGCTTTTTGTCAGTGTTGGCCTCGCTGCAAGCTTTCAAGAAAAAAAAGGATGCCCCAATCGGACAACGGATGCAAAAGTTATGCTCGTTTTAGGTTATAGGTCTCATTTTTCATGTGCTTACATCCACGTTGTGCTGAACCGCGTGGCTGAGGGATGCAGGTTACATTCCATGGTTCCTTGGGTACCCATAAACTCGGTAGTCTAGGCGCGGTTCATGATACGGTGGGCGAGTCCTCCATCACGATGGAGTTCAACACTATATAGAATGTAACATGCTGGCAGTAGGAGGTATTCGGGGGGGGGTATCTTAACCATAGGAAAGTATTTATTTTGAAAAATATTATATACTATTCTACTCTTTGAATTTCACTTATTGTCGGTGTTGGCCTCGCTGCAAGCTTTCTAGAAAAAAAACTATGCCCCAATAGGACAATGGATGCAAAAGTTATGCTCGTTTTTAGGTTATAGGTCTCATTTTTCATGTGCTTACACCCACGATATGCTGAACCGCGTGGACGAGGGACGTGGGTTACCTTCCATGGTTCCTTGTGTACCCGTAAACTCGGTAGTCTAGGTGCAGTTAATGATACGGTGGGCGATTCATCCACAACGATGGAGTTTGACGTTGTATTGAATGTAACATGCTAGCAGTAGGAGGTACTCGGGGCGGTATCTCAACCACAGGGAAGTATTTATTTTTTGTAAAAATTATATACTATTCTACTCTTTGAATATTGCTTTTTGTCAGCATTAGCCTTGCCACAAGCTTTCTAGAAAAAAAAAGTATGCCCCGATCAGACAACAGATGCAAAAGTTATGCTCGTTTTAGGTTATAGGTATCATTTTTCATGTGCTTACACCCACGGTGTGCTGAACCGCGTGGCCGAGGGATGCGGGTTACCTTCCATGGTTCCTTGTGTACCCATAAACTCGGTAGTCTAGGCGCGGTTCATGATACGGTGGGCGAGTCCTCCACCACGATAGAGTTCGACGTTGTATTGAATGTAACATGCTGGCAGTCGGAGGTATTTGGGGCGGTATCTTAACCATAGGAAAGTATTTATTTTGAAAAAAATTATATACTATTCTACTATTTGAATTCCACTTTTTTATCGGTATTGTCCTCGCCACAAGCTTTCTAGAAAAAAAAGTATGCCCTGATCGGACAACGGATGCAAAAGTTATGCTCGTTTTAGGTTATAGGTCTCATTTTTCATGTGCTTACACCCACGGTGTCCTGAATCACGTGGCCGAGGAATGCGGGTTACCTTCCATGGTTCCTTGTGTACCCATAAACTCGGTAGTCTCGGCGCGGTGGGCGAGTCCTCCACAGCGATGGAGTTCGACGCTGTGTTGCATGTAACATGCTAGCAGTAGGAGGTACTCGGGGCTGTATCTCAACCATAGGGATGTATTTATTTTTTGTAAAATTATATACTATTCTACTCTTTGAATTATGCTTTTTGTCAGTGTTGGCCTCGCTGCAAGCTTTCTAGAAAAAAAGTATGCCCCTAACAGACAACAGACGCAAAAGTTACACTCGTTTTAGGTTATAGGTCTCATTTTTCATGTGCCTATACCCACGGTGTGCTGAACCGCGTGGCCAAGGGATGTGGGTTACCTTCCATGGTTCCTTGTGTACCCATAAACTTGGTAGTCTAGGCGCGGTTCATGATACGGTGGGCGAGTCCTCCATCACGATGGAGTTCGACGCTATGTAGAATGTAACATGCTGGCAGTAGGAGGTATTCGGGGCGGTATCTTAACCATAGGAAAGTATTTATTTTGAAAAAAATTTATACTATTCTACTCTGTGAATTTCACTTATTGTCGGTGTTGGCCTCGCCGCAAGCTTTCAAGAAAGAAAAACTATGCCACAATAGGATAACGGATGCAAAAGTTATGCTCGTTTTAGGTTATAGGTCTCATTTTTCATGTGCTTACACCCACGATGTGCTGAACCGCGTGGACGAGGGACATGGGTTACCTTCCATGGTTCCTTGTATACCCGTAAACTCGGTAGTCTAGGTGCAGTTCATGATACGATGGGCGATTCATCCACAAAGATGGAGTTTGACTTTGTATTGAATGTAACATGCTAGTAGTAGGAGGTACTCGGGGCGGTATCTCAACCACAGGGAAGTATTTATTTTTGGTAAAAATTATATACTATTCTACTCTTTGAATTTTGCTTTTTGTCAGCATTTGTCTTGCCACAAGCTTTGTAGAAAAAAAAGTATGCCCCGATCGGACAACAGATGCAAAAGTTATGCTCGTTTTAGGTTATAGGTCTCATTTTTCATGTGCTTACACCCACGGTGTGCTGAACCACGTGGCCGAGGGATGCGGGTTACCTTCCATGGTTCCTTGTGTACCCATAAACTCGGTAGTCTAGGCGCGGTTCATGATACCTTGGGCGAGTCCTCCACCACGATAGAGTTCGACGCTGTATTGAATGTAACATGCTGGTAGTAGGAGGTATTCCGGGCGATATCTTAACCATTGGAAAGTATTTATTTTGAGAAAAATTATATACTATTCTACTGTTTGAATTTCACTTTTTATCGGTGTTGGCCTCGCCACAAGCTTTCTAGAAAAAAAAAGTATGCCCTGATTGGACAATGGATGCAAAAGTTATGCTTGTTTTAGGTTATATGTCTCATTTTTCATGTGCTTACACCCATGGTGTGCTGAACCGCTTGGACGAGGAATGTGGGTTACCTTCCATGGTTCCTTGTATACCCGTAAACTTGGTAGTCTATGCGCGGTTCATGATACGGTGGGCGAGTCCTCCATAGCGATGGAGTTTGACGTTGTATTGAATGTACAAGCTAGCAGTCGGAGGTACTCGGGGTGGTCTCTCAACCACAGGGAAGTATTTATGTTTTGTAAACTAATATACTATTCTACTCTTTGAATTTTGCTATCTATCGGTGTTGGCCTCACTGCAAGCTTTGTAGAAAAATGGTATGCCCTAATAGACAACAGACACAAAAGTTATGCTCGTTTTAGGTAATTGGTCTCATTTTTCATGTGCTTACACCCACGGTGTGCTGAACCGCATGGCCGAGGGATGCGGGTTACCTTCCATGGTTCCTTGTGTACTCATAAACTCGGTAGTCTAGGTGCAGTTCATGATATGGTGGGCGATTCATCCGCAACGATGGAGTTTGACGTTGTATTGAATGTAACATGCTAGCAGTAGGAAGTACTCGGGGCGGTATCTCAACCACAGGGAAGTATTTATTTTTTGTAAAAATTATATACTATTCTACTCTTTGAATTTTGCTTTTTGTCGGCATTGTCCTTGCCACAAGCTTTCTTGAAAAAAAAAGTATGCCCCGATCGGACAACAGATGCAAAAGTTATGCTCCTTTTAGGTTATAGGTCTCATTTTTCATGTTCTTACACCCACGGTGTGCTGAACCGCGTGGCCGAGGGATGCGGGTTACCTTCTATGGTTCCTTATGTACCCATAAACTCGGTAGTCTAGGCGTGGTTCATGATACGGTGGGTGATTCCTCCACCACGATAGAGTTTGACACTGTATTGAATGTAACATGCTGGCAGTAGGAGGTATTCAGGGACGGTATCTTAACCGTTGGAAAGTATTTATTTTGAAAAAATTATATACTATTCTATTGTTTGAATTTCACTTTTTATCGGTGTTAGCCTCGCCACAAGCTTTCTAGAAAAAAAAAGTACGCCCTGATCGGACAACGGATGCAAAAGTTATGCTCGTTTTAGGTTATAGGTCTCATTTTTCTTGTGCTTACACCCACGGTGTGCTGAATCACGTGGCCGAGGGATGCGAGTTACCTTCCATGGTTCCTTGTGTACCCATAAACTCGGTAGTCTAGGTGCGGTTAATGATATGGTGGGCGAGTCCTCCACCACGATGGAGTTCGATGCTGTATTGAATGTAACATGTTGGCAGTAGGAGGTATTCGGGGTGGTATCTTAACCATAGGAAAGTATTTATTTTGAATAAAATTATATACTATTCTACTCATTGAATTTTGTTTATTGTTAGTGTTGGCCTCGCCGCAAGCTTTCTAGAAAAAAAAGTATCCCCCGATTGGACAACGGATGCAAAAGTTGTGCTCGTTTTAGGTTATATGTCTCATTGTTGATGTGCTTACACCCATGGTGTGCTGAACCGTATGCACGAGGGATGCGGGTTACCTTCCATGGTTCCTTGTGTACCCATAAACTCGGTAGTCTAGGCGCAGTTCATGATACGGTGGGCGAGTCCTCCACAACGATGGAGTTCGACGCTGTATTGAATGTAACATGCTACCAGTAGGAGGTACTCGGGGGTGTATCTTAACCATAGGGATGTATTTATTTTTTGTAAAATTATATACTATTCTACTCTTTGAATTTCGCTTTTTGTCAGTGTTGGCCTCGCCGCAAGCTTTCTAGAAAAAAAGTATGCCACTAACAGACAACAGACGCAAAAGTTACACTCGTTTTAGGTTATAGGTCTCATTTTTCATGTGCTTATACCCACGGTGTGCTGAACCGCGTGGCCGAGGGATGTGGGTTACCTTCCATGGTTCCTTGTGTACCCATAAACTCGGTAGTCTAGGTGCGGTTCATGATACGGTGGGCGAGTCCTCCATCATGATGGAGTTCGACGCTATGTAGAATGTAACATGCTGGCAGTAGGAGGTATTCGGGGCGGTATCTTAACCATAGGAAAGTATTTATTTTGAATAAAATTATATACTATTCTACTCATTGAATTTTGTTTATTGTTAGTGTTGGCCTCGCCGCAAGCTTTCTAGAAAAAAAAGTATCCCCCGATTGGACAACGGATGCAAAAGTTGTGCTCGTTTTAGGTTATATGTCTCATTGTTGATGTGCTTACACCCATGGTGTGCTGAACCGTATGGACGAGGGATGCGGGTTACCTTTCATGGTTCCTTGTGTACCCATAAACTCGGTAGTCTAGGCGCAGTTCATGATACGGTGGGCGAGTCCTCCACAACGATGGAGTTCGACGCTGTATTGAATGTAACATGCTACCAGTAGGAGGTACTCGGGGGTGTATCTTAACCATAGGGATGTATTTATTTTTTGTAAAATTATATACTATTCTACTCTTTGAATTTCGCTTTTTGTCAGTGTTGGCCTCGCCGCAAGCTTTCTAGAAAAAAAGTATGCCACTAACAGACAACAGACGCAAAAGTTACACTCGTTTTAGGTTATAGGTCTCATTTTTCATGTGCTTATACCCACGGCGTGCTGAACCGCGTGGCCGAGGGATGTGGGTTACCTTCCATGGTTCCTTGTGTACCCATAAACTCGGTAGTCTAGGTGCGGTTCATGATACGGTGGGCGAGTCCTCCATCATGATGGAGTTCGACGCTATGTAGAATGTAACATGCTGGCAGTAGGAGGTATTCGGGGCGGTATCTTAACCATAGGAATGTATTTATTTCGAAAAAAATTATATGCTATTCTACTCTTTGAATTTCACTTATTGTCGGTGTTGGCCTCGCAGTAAGCTTTCTAGAAAAAAAAACTATGCCCCAATAGGACAACGGATGCAAAAGTTATGCTCGTTTTAGGTTATAGGTCTTATTTCTCATGTGCTTACACCCACGATGTGCTGAACCGCGTGGACGAGGGACGTGGGTTACCTTCCATGGTTCCTTGTATACCCGTAAACTCGGTAGTCTAGGTGCAGTTCATGATCCGTTGGGCGATTCATCCACAACGATGGAGTTTGACGTTGTATTGAATGTAACATGCTAGCAGTAGGAGGTACTCGGGGCGGTATCTCAACCACAGGGAAGTATTTATTTTTTCTAAAAATTATATACTATTCTATGCTTTGAATTTTGCTTTTTGTCGGCATTGGTCTTGCCACAAGCTTTCTAGAAAAAAAAGTATACCCCGATCGGACAACAGATGCAAAAGTTATGCTCGTTTTAGGTTATAGGTCTCATTTTTCACGTGCTTACACCCACGGCGTGTTGAACCACGTGGCCGAGGGATGCGGGTTACCTTCCATGGTTCCTTGTGTACCCATAAACTCGGTAGTCTAGGCGCGGTTCATGATACGGTGGGCGAGTCCTCCACCACGATAGAGTTCGACACTGTATTGAATGTAACATTCTGGCAGTAGGAGGTATTCCAGGCGGTATTTTAACCATAGGAAAGTATTTATTTTGAAAAAAATTATATACTATTCTACTGTTTGAATTTCACTTTTTATCGGTGTTGTCCTCGCCACAAGCTTTCTAGAAAAAAAAAGTATGTCCTGATTGGACAATGGATGCAAAAGTTATGCTCGTTTTAGGTTATAGGTGTCATTTTTCATGTGCTTACACCCACGGTGTGCTGAATCACGTGGCCGAGGGAAGCGGGTTACCTTCCATGGTTCCTTGTGTACCAATAAAGTCGATAGTCTAGGCACGGTTAATGATATGGTGGGCGAGTCCTCCACCACGATGGAGTTCGACGCTGTATTGAATGTGACACGCTGGCAGTAGGAGGTATTCGGGGCGGTATCTTAACCATAGGAAAGTATTTATTTTGAAAAAAATTATATACTATTCTACTCTTTGAATTTCGTTTATTGTCAGTGTTGGCCTCGCCGCAAGCTTTCTAGAAAATAAAGTATGCCCCGATTGGACAACGGATGCAAAAGTTATGCTCGTTTTAGGTTATATGTCTCATTTTTCATGTGCTTACACCCATGGTGTGCTGAACCGCATGGACCAGGAATGTGGGTTACCTTCCATGGTTCCTTGTATACCCGTAATCTTGGTAGTCTAGGCGCGGTTCATGATACGGTGGGCGAGTCCTCCACAGCGATGGAGTTTGATGTTGTATTGAATGTACATGCTAGCAGTAGGAGGTACTCGGGGTGGTCTGTCAACCAGAGGGAAGTATTTATTTTTTTAAACTAATATACTATTCTGCTCTTTGAATTTCGCTAACTGTCGGTGTTGGCCTCACCGCAAGCTTTCTAGAAAAAAAAGTATGCCCCTAACAGACAACAGACGCAAAAGTTATGCTTGTTTTAGGTAATAGGTCTTATTTTTCATGTGCTTACACCCACGCTGTGCTGAACCGCATGGCCGAGGGATGCAGGTTACCTTCCATGGTTCCTTGTGTACCCATAAACTCGGTAGTCTAGGTGCGGTTCATGATACGGTGGGCGAGTCCTCCACCACGACGGAGTTCGACGCTGTATTGAATGTAACATACTAGCAATAGTAGGTACTCGGGGCTGTATCTCAACCATAGGGATGTATTTATTCTTTGTACAATTAAATACTATTCCTACTCTTTGAATTTCGCTTTTTGTCGGTGTTGGCCTCACCGCAAGCTTTCTAGAAAAAAAAGTATGCCCCTAACAGAACAACGGACGCAAAAGTTACACTCGTTTTAGGTTATAGGTGTCATTTTTCATGTGCTTATACCTACGGTGTGCTGAACCGTGTGGCCGAGGGATGCGGGTTACCTTCCATGGTTCCTTGTGTACCCATAAACTTGGTAGTCTAGGCGCTGTTCATGATACGGTGGGCGAGTCCTCCACCACGATGGAGTTCGACGCTGTATTGAATGTAACATGCTAGCAGTAGGAGGTACTCGGGGCTGTATCTCAACCATAGGGATGTATTTATTTTTGTAAAATTATATACTATTCTACTCTTTGAATTTCGCTTTTTGTCAGTGTTGGCCTCGCCGCAAGCTTTCTAGAAAAAAAGTATGCCCCTAACAGACAACAGACGCAAAAGTTAGCTCGTTTAGGTTATAGGTCTCATTTTTCATGTGCTTATACCCACGGTGTGCTGAACCGCGTGGCCGAGGGATGCTGGGTTACCTTCCATGGTTCCTTGTGTACCCATAAACTCGGTAGTCTAGGCGCGGTTCATGATACGGTGGGCGAGTCCTCCACCACGATGGAGTTCGACGCTGTATTGAATGTAACATGCTGGCAGTAGGAGGTATTCGGGGCGGTATCTTAACCATAGGAAAGTATTTATTTTGAAAAAAATTATATACTATTCTACTCTTTGAATTTCACTTTTATCGGTGTTGGCCTCGCCACAAGCTTTCTAGAAAAAAAAAGTATGCCCTGATTGGACAATGGATGCAAAAGTTATGCTCGTTTTAGGTTATAGGTTCATTTTTCATGTGCTTACACCCACGGTGTGCTGAATCACGTGGCCGAGGGAAGCGGGTTACCTTCCATGGTTCCTTGTGTACCAATAAAGTCGATAGTCTAGGCACGGTTAATGATATGGTGGGCGAGTCCTCCACCACGATGGAGTTCGACGCTGTATTGAATGTAACACGCTGGCAGTAGGAGGTATTCGGGGCGGTATCTTAACCATAGGAAAGTATTTATTTTGAAAAAAATTATATACTATTCTACTCTTTGAATTTCGTTTATTGTCAGTGTTGGCCTCGCCGCAAGCTTTCTAGAAAATAAAGTATGCCCCGATTGGACAACGGATGCAAAAGTTATGCTCGTTTTAGGTTATATGTCTCATTTTTCATGTGCTTACACCCATGGTGTGCTGAACCGCATGGACCAGGAATGTGGGTTACCTTCCATGGTTCCTTGTATACCCGTAAACTCGGTAGTCTAGGGCATGATTCATGATACGGTGGGAGAGTCCTCCAGCAGCGATGGAGTTTGACGTTGTATTGAATGTACATGCTAGCAGTAGGAGGTACTCGGGCGGTATCTTCAACCATAGGGAAGTATTTATTTTTTGTAAACTTATATACTATTCTACTTTTGAATTTCACTATCTGTCGGTGTTGGCCTCACCACAAGCTTTCTAGAAAAAAAAGTACGCCCCTAACAGACAACAACGCAAAAGTTACGCTTGTTTAGGTTATAGGTCTCATTTTTCATGTGCTTACACCCACGATGTGCTGAACCGCATGGCCGAGGGATGTGGGTTACCTCCAGGGTTCCTTGTGTACCCATAACTCGGTAGTCTAGGCGAGTTCATGATACGGTGGGCGAGTCCTCCACAGCGATGGAGTTCGACGCTGTATTGAATGTAACATGCAAGCAGTAGGAGGTACTCGGGGCGGTATCTCAACCACAGGGAAGTATTTATTTTTTGTAAAAATTATATACTATTCTACTCTTTGAATTTTGCTTTTTGTCGGTATTGGCCTTGCCACAAGCTTTCTAGAAAAAAAAGTATACCCCGATCGGACAACAGATGCAAAAGTTATGCTCGTTTTAGGTTATAGGTCTCATTTTTCATGTGCTTACACCCACGGTGTGCTGAACTACGTGGCCGAGGGATGCTGGGTTACCTTCCATGGTTCCTTGTGTACCCATAAACTCGGTAGTCTAGGCGCGGTTAATGAT
Organism: Eleusine coracana subsp. coracana; assembly: GCA_032690845.1. Lineage (NCBI taxonomy): Eukaryota > Viridiplantae > Streptophyta > Magnoliopsida > Poales > Poaceae > Eleusine > Eleusine coracana. The sequence continues at coordinate 28,045 of MU847664.1, forward strand.
ATGGTGGGCGAGTCCTCCACCAAGATGGAGTTCGACGCTGTATTGAGTGTAACATGCTGGCAGTAGGAGGTATTCGGGCAGTATCTTAACCATAGGAAAGTATTTATTTGAAAAAAATTATATACTATTCTACTCTTTGAATTTCGTTTAGTGTCAGTGTTGGCCTCGCCGCAAGCTTTCTAGAAAAAAAAAAGTATGCCCCGATCGGACAACGGATGCAAAAGTTATGCTCGTTTTAGGTTATAGGTCTCACTTTTCATGTGCTTACACCCACTGCTGTGCTGAACCGCATGGCCGAGGGATGCAGGTTACCTTCCATGGTTCCTTGTGTACCCATAAACTCGGTAGTCTAGGTGCGGTTCATGATACGGTGGGCGAGTCCTCCACCACGACGGAGTTCGACGCTGTATTGAATGTAACATACTAGCAATAGGAGGTACTCGGGGCTGTATCTTCAACCATAGGGATGTATTTATTTTGTACAATTATATACTATTCTACTCTTTGAATTTCGCTTTTTGTCGGTGTTGGCCTCACCGCAAGCTTTCTAGAAAAAAAAGTATGCCCCTAACAGACAACGGACGCAAAAGTTACACTCGTTTTAGGTTATAGGTCGTCATTTTTCATGTGCTTATACCTACGGTGTGCTGAACCGTGTGGCCGAGGGATGCGGGTTACCTTCCATGGTTCCTTGTGTACCCATAAACTCTGGTAGTCTAGGCGCTGTTCATGATACGGTGGGCGAGTCCTCCACCACGATGGAGTTCGACGCTGTATTGAATGTAACATGCTAGCAGTAGGAGGTATTCAGGGCGGTATCTTAACCATAGGAAAGTATTTATTTTGAAAAAAATTATATACTATTCTACTGTTTGAATTTCACTTTTTATCGGTGTTGGCCTCGCCACAAGCTTTCTAGAAAAAAAAAGTATGCCCTGATTGGACAATGGATGCAAAAGTTATGCTCGTTTTAGGTTATAGGTGTCATTTTTCATGTGCTTACACCCACGGTGTGCTGAATCACGTGGCCGAGGGAAGCGGGTTACCTTCCATGGTTCCTTGTGTACCAATAAAGTCGATAGTCTAGGCACGGTTAATGATATGGTGGGCGAGTCCTCCACCACGATGGAGTTCGACGCTGTATTGAATGTAACACGCTGGCAGTAGGAGGTATTCGGGGCGGTATCTTAACCATAGGAAAGTATTTATTTTGAAAAAAATTATATACTATTCTACTCTTTGAATTTCGTTTATTGTCAGTGTTGGCCTCGCCGCAAGCTTTCTAGAAAATAAAGTATGCCCCGATTGGACAACGGATGCAAAAGTTATGCTCGTTTTAGGTTATATGTCTCATTTTTCATGTGCTTACACCCATGGTGTGCTGAACCGCATGGACCAGGAATGTGGGTTACCTTCCATGGTTCCTTGTATACCCGTAATCTTGGTAGTCTAGGCGCGGTTCATGATACGGTGGGCGAGTCCTCCACAGCGATGGAGTTTGATGTTGTATTGAATGTACATGCTAGCAGTAGGAGGTACTCGGGGTGGTCTGTCAACCACAGGGAAGTATTTATTTTTTTAAACTAATATACTATTCTGCTCTTTGAATTTCGCTAACTGTCGGTGTTGGCCTCACCGCAAGCTTTCTAGAAAAAAAAGTATGCCCCTAACAGACAACAGACGCAAAAGTTATGCTTGTTTTAGGTAATAGGTCTTATTTTTCATGTGCTTACACCCACGGTGTGCTGAACCGCATGGCCGAGGGATGCGGGTTACCTTCCATTGTTCCTTGTGTACTCGTAAACTCGGTAGTCTAGGTGCAGTTCATGATACGGTGGGCGATTCATCCGCAACGATGGAGTTAGACGTTGTATTGAATGTAACATGCTAGCAGTAGGAGGTACTCGGGGCGGTATCTCAACCACAGGGAAGTATTTATTTTTTCTAAAAATTATATACTATTCTATGCTTTGAATTTTGCTTTTTGTCGGCATTGGTCTTGCCACAAGCTTTCTAGAAAAAAAAGTATACCCCGATCGGACAACAGATGCAAAAGTTATGCTCGTTTTAGGTTATAGGTCTCATTTTTCATGTGCTTACACCCACGGCTGTGCTGAACCACGTGGCCGAGGGATGCGGGTTACCTTCCATGGTTCCTTGTGTACCCATAAACTCGGTAGTCTAGGCGCGGTTCATGATACGGTGGGCGAGTCCTCCACCACGATAGAGTTCGACACTGTATTGAATGTAACATTCTGGCAGTAGGAGGTATTCCAGGCGGTATTTTAACCATAGGAAAGTATTTATTTTGAAAAAAATTATATACTATTCTACTGTTTGAATTTCACTTTTTATCGGTGTTGGCCTCGCCACAAGCTTTCTAGAAAAAAAAAGTATGCCCTGATTGGACAATGGATGCAAAAGTTATGCTCGTTTTAGGTTATAGGTGTCATTTTTCATGTGCTTACACCCACGGTGTGCTGAATCACGTGGCCGAGGGAAGCGGGTTACCTTCCATGGTTCCTTGTGTACCAATAAAGTCGATAGTCTAGGCACGGTTAATGATATGGTGGGCGAGTCCTCCACCACGATGGAGTTCGACGCTGTATTGAATGTAACACGCTGGCAGTAGGAGGTATTCGGGGCGGTATCTTAACCATAGGAAAGTATTTATTTTGAAAAAAATTATATACTATTCTACTCTTTGAATTTCGTTTATTGTCAGTGTTGGCCTCGCCGCAAGCTTTCTAGAAAATAAAGTATGCCCCGATTGGACAACGGATGCAAAAGTTATGCTCGTTTTAGGTTATATGTCTCATTTTTCATGTGCTTACACCCATGGTGTGCTGAACCGCATGGACCAGGAATGTGGGTTACCTTCCATGGTTCCTTGTATACCCGTAATCTTGGTAGTCTAGGCGCGGTTCATGATACGGTGGGCGAGTCCTCCACAGCGATGGAGTTTGATGTTGTATTGAATGTACATGCTAGCAGTAGGAGGTACTCGGGGTGGTCTGTCAACCACAGGGAAGTATTTATTTTTTTTAAACTAATATACTATTCTGCTCTTTGAATTTCGCTAACTGTCGGTGTTGGCCTCACCGCAAGCTTTCTAGAAAAAAAAGTATGCCCCTAACAGACAACAGACGCAAAAGTTATGCTTGTTTTAGGTAATAGGTCTTATTTTTCATGTGCTTACACCCACGGTGTGCTGAACCGCATGGCCGAGGGATGTGGGTTACCTTCCATTGTTCCTTGTGTACTCGTAAACTCGGTAGTCTAGGTGCAGTTCATGATACGGTGGGCGATTCATCCGCAACGATGGAGTTAGACGTTGTATTGAATGTAACATGCTAGCAGTAGGAGGTACTCGGGGCGGTATCTCAACCACAGGGAAGTATTTATTTTTTGTAAAAATTATATACTATTATACTCTTTGAATTTTGCTTTTGTCGGTATTGGCCTTGCCACAAGCTTTCTAGAAAAAGAAAGTATGCCCGATCGGACAACAGATGCAAAAGTTATGCTCGTTTTAGGTTATAGGTCTCATTTTTCATGTGCTTACACCCACGGTGTGCTGAACTACGTGGCCGAGGGATGCTGGTTACCTTCCATGGTTCCTTGTGTACCCATAAACTCGGTAGTCTAGGCGCGGTTAATGATATGGTGGGCGAGTCCTCCACCAAGATGGAGTTCGACGCTGTATTGAGTGTAACATGCTGGCAGTAGGAGGTATTCGGGGCAGTATCTTAACCATAGGAAAGTATTTATTTTGAAAAAAATTATATACTATTCTACTCTTTGAATTTCGTTTAGTGTCAGTGTTGGCCTCGCCGCAAGCTTTCTAGAAAAAAAAAGTATGCCCCGATCGGACAACGGATGCAAAAGTTATGCTCGTTTTAGGTTATAGGTCTCACTTTTCATGTGCTTACACCCACGCTGTGCTGAACCGCATGGCCGAGGGATGCAGGTTACCTTCCATGGTTCCTTGTGTACCCATAAACTCGGTAGTCTAGGTGCGGTTCATGATACGGTGGGCGAGTCCTCCACCACGACGGAGTTCGACGCTGTATTGAATGTAACATACTAGCAATAGTAGGTACTCGGGGCTGTATCTCAACCATAGGGATGTATTTATTCTTTGTACAATTAAATACTATTCCACTCTTTGAATTTCGCTTTTTGTCGGTGTTGGCCTCACCGCAAGCTTTCTAGAAAAAAAGTATGCCCCTAACAGACAACGGACGCAAAAGTTACACTCGTTTTAGGTTATAGGTGTCATTTTTCATGTGCTTATACCTACGGTGTGCTGAACCGTGTGGCCGAGGGATGCGGGTTACCTTCCATGGTTCCTTGTGTACCCATAAACTTGGTAGTCTAGGCGCTGTTCATGATACGGTGGGCGAGTCCTCCACCACGATGGAGTTCGACGCTGTATTGAATGTAACATGCTAGCAGTAGGAGGTATTCAGGGCGGTATCTTAACCATAGGAAAGTATTTATTTTGAAAAAAATTATATACTATTCTACTCTTTGAATTTCGATTATTGTCGGTGTTGGCCTCGCCGCAAGCTTTCTAGAAAAAAGTGTATGCCCCGATAGGACAACGGATGCAAAAGTTATGCTCGTTTTAGGTTATATGTCTCATTTTTCATGTGCTAACACCCACGGTGTGCTGAACCGCGTAGATGAGGGATATGGGTTACCTTCCATGGTTCCTTGTATACCCGTAAATTCGGTAGTCTAGGCGCTGTTCATGATACGGTGGGCGAGTCCTCCACAGCGATGGAGTTCGACGCTGTATTGAATGTAACATGCTAGCAGTAGGAGGTACTGGGGGCTGTATCTCAACCATAGGGATGTATTTATTTTTTGTACAATTATATACTAATCTACTCTTTGAATTTCGCTTTTTGTCGGTGTTTGCCTCGCCACAAGCTTTCTAGAAAAAAAGTATGCCCCTAACAGACAACGGACGCAAAAGTTACACTCATTTTAGGTTATAGGTCTCATTTTTCATGTGCTTATACTCACGGTGTGCTGAACCGCGTGGCCGAGGGATGCGGGTTACCTTCCATGGTTCCTTGTGTACCCATAAACTCGGTAGTCTAGGCACGGTTCATGATACGATGGGCGAGTCCTCCACCACGATGGAGTTCGACACTGTATTGAATGTAACATGCTGGCAGTAGGAGGTATTCAGGGCGGTATCCTAACCATAGGAAAGTATTTCTTTTGAAAAAAATTATATACTATTCTACTCTTTCAATTTCGATTATTGTCGGTGTTGGCCTCGCCGCAAGCTTTCTAGAAAAAAAAGTATGCCCCGATAGGACAACGGATGCAAAAGTTATGCTCGTTTTAGGTTATATGTCTCATTTTTCATGTGCTAACACCCACGGTGTGCTGAACCGCGTAGACTAGGGATATGGGTTACCTTCCATGGTTCCTTGTATACCCATAAATTCGGTAGTCTAGGCGCTGTTCATGATACAGTGGGCGAGTCCTCCACAACGATGGAGTTCGACGCTGTATTGAATGTAACATACTAGCAATAGGCGGTATTCGGGGCTGTATCTCAACCATAGGGATGTATTTATTTTTTGTACAATTATATACTATTCTACTCTTTGAATTTCGCTTTTTGTCGGTGTTGGCCTCGCCGCAAGCTTTTTGAAAAAAAAAGTATGCCCCAATAGGACAACGGATGCAAAAGTTATGGTCGTTTTAGGTTATAGGTCTCATTTTTCATGTGCAAACACCCACGGTGTGCTGAACCGCGTGGCTGAGGGATGCGGGTTATCTTCCTTGGTTCCTTGTGTACCCATAAACTCGGAACGGTGGGCGAGTCCTCCACCACGATGGAGTTCGACGCTGTATTGAATGTAACATGTTGGCAGTAGGAGGTATTCGGGGGGTTATCTTAACTATAGGAAAGTATTTATTTTGAAAAAAATTATATACTATTCCACTCTTTGAATTTTCCTTATTGTCGTTGTTGGCCTCGTCGCAAGCTTTCTAGAAAAAAAAAAGTATGTCCTGATAGGATAATGGATGCAAAAGTTATGCTCGTTTTAGTTTATAGGTCTCATTTTTCATGTGCTTGTTGAACCGCGTGGATGAGGGATGTGGGTTACCTTCCATGGTTCCTTGTATACCCGTAAACTCGGTGGTCTAGGCGCGGTTCATAATACGGTGGGCGAGTCCTCCACAGCGATGGAGTTTAAGTTGTATTGAATGTAACACGCTACTAGTAGGAGGTACTCGGGGCGGTATCTCAACCATAGGGAAGTATTTAATTTTTGTAAAACTATATACTATTCTACTCATTGAATTTCGCTTTCTGTCAGTGTTGGCCTCATCGCAAGCTTTCTAGAAAAAAAGTATGCCCCTAACAGACAACGGACGCAAAGGTTATGGTCGTTTTAGGTTATAGGTCTCATTTTTCATGTGCTTATACCCACGGTGTGCTGAACCGCGTGGCCAAGGGATGTGGGTTACCTTCCATGGTTCCTTGTGTACCCATAAACACGGTAGTCTAGGCGCGGTTCATGATACGGTGGGCGAGTCCTCCACCACGACGGAGTTTGTCGCTGTATTGAATGTAACATGCTGGCAGTAGGAGGTATTCGGGGTCGGTATCTTAACTATAGGAAAGTATTTATTTTGAAACAAATTATGTACTATTCTACTCTTTGAATTTTTCTTATTGTCATTGTTGGCCTCGCCGCAAGCTTTCTAGAAAAAAAAGTATGCCCGATAGGACAACGGATGCAAAATTTACGATCGTTTTAGGTCATAGGTCTCATTTTTCATGTGCTTATACCCATGGTGCACTGAACCGCATGGCTGAGGGATGTGGGTTACCTTCCATGGTTCCTTGTGTACCCATAAGCACGGTAGTCTAGGTGCGGTTCATGATACGGTAGGCAAGACCTCCACCACGACGCTGTTCGTCGCAGTATTGAATGTAACATGCTGGCAGTAGGACATATTCGGGGCGGTATCTTAACCATAGGTGATGAGGACATCACTCCTAAGGATACATGCAACACTCCTCCAATTCTGGACTTGCAAGGTCCAATGACTAGAGCTCGTGCACGACGACTAAATTTAGAGGTGAGCTCGTTTCTACATTCTTCATTGTATGTCACTTTTGAGAATGGTTTGCTACCTAATGATTATATTGTAATTAGGAACCATGGAGAGGACCAGGAGATGATGGGAGAAGGACTTAGAGACGTGGACGACCAGCAAGGACGTGGAAACCAAGGTGGAGGCCCAACCAAAACCGACTTCGAGTCTGTTTCGGGGCTCAGGACCAGTCTGTACTAAAACGGAGGCTCAGGACGCATACGGACTCGGATTTGGATGTTCTACATATGCACGGAAAGATAAGAAGAAGACCTTTCCAATGCCACCGGTCTCATATCAAAATTCATCCGGAGTCATCAGGAATCGTCGAAACAAGAGAGAGTCCAGAATCTGTTTCGGTGCTGCGTCGCCTGTTTTTGGCCTTTGGGCTTCGCGTCCAGAGGGTCTTGCACGATCCTAGGGTCTTTATATACAGCCACCGCTGCACTATTAGGGCTCGGGTTTTGCTTAGATTATTCTGTTCATAACAGTTTCGCCGTCATCACGGTTTGTGAGACCCCAACTTTGTGAGATTCATAATACATCTGCAATTATGTTGCCTTCTTCTTTGTTCTTGCTTGTGTTCTTGATTCGCAGGCAGGGATTAGCCTTCTCGGCGAGGTCAATCGTTTTAGGACGGTTGATAACCAGAGGAGACGTCGTGCTGCGATTGCGGGGTTTAGAACGTGCTGTTCTGAAGCCGGATCGATTTGTGTGTCGCCTTCGACCAAATCAACGTATCTCGAACCTTTTGGAAGATCGGGAACCCTTGTCCACATCAGGTGGTAATCAGAGCTTCAGGTGCACCGTCAGGTTCATACTACCCTTAGTTAATTTCGTTTTGTGTTCATCCTATCGTCCACAGAAAAGCCCAAAAAAAAATTTTCCCCTCCGCCCATAACCACGTGTTTAGCCTTTGCATATTTCAATTTCAGAGTCCTTAGTGTTGAGTTTGTGCCCTAGTTCTTGTTTAGTCGCTGGTTTAGTTTGTGTTTTTGTCGTCAGTAGTGTTTCCCTTGCAACCCTAGCCGCCATCCCCTTCACCATCCTCTGCTTTATTGGCTTTTTGTGCTAGGGTTGATTGATCGACACACCTAGCCTAGTCCCGCCCTAATCCCACCTTGAACACACCATCAACACCCTGGACCACTTTCCGCTTTCCGCTGCATCCACGCCACCAAAAAAAAAACTTACCCGATCCCTAACCCAACTCGGGTTTCTGGAAAATCGACTCCGACCCCCCTTCGGTAAAACGGGCATAACTTTTCGCTCGGTTGTCCGTTTTGGCTGAAATTTTTACAGGAGATTCTTGACTCAATGTTGAGCATATCCTCACTAGGCTGTGCCCTGTGTGCCCTCGTCAAAAAATTCAAAAAAAATCGGGAAGATAAAGAAAAAATTGATTTATGTTTAAACCCGACGTTTTCTGCAACTTCAAGATTTTCTGTAGGCCACATCCTACCTCTGTTTGAGCTGAAATTTTTTGTGGATTCTCCTCCATTGTTAGTGAGTTGGAGAAAAATATCAAAAAAATAAAATAAAAAAAAAGAAATTTGGGATTTCTACTAGTGCTACATCTAGCCCCCTGAAATTTCTGGATTTGGGTGTTTTGCACTTAGGCCCCTGTTATCGCCTGTTGTGCCTTTGTCTCCTTGTTTCTACTTTGCTATCACTACTGTTCTAGGACATACTTAGACCAGCAACTAGGAACAAGTTACTTGGGCACTTATTCAGCTTTACTATCTGTTTTTGATTTGTGTACCACTCACATATATATATTTGGCCTTCCTAGCTCTACATATTTCTTCTGGACAGCACACAGGTTATTTTGTGACCCTTGCAATCGTGGAACATATCTCCCTGGTATCCTTTGCTTTGCTTTTCAGAACATTGTAAGAGCTTTGTAAGGAGTCTCCTTTTGTTGTGTTGAGAGGCACCACTGCTTAGCTGTTTTGTAGGGATAACCTTCACTGTTTGTTTCCTGTTTTGGTGTTTGTGATGGCAGGAAGTGACGACGGAGAGATGGCTTCACCCTCACAATTTGCTGAGTGCGTGAGCCAAGAGCAGCTCCAGAAGGCTTTGCAGGCTGCTCAGAGTGATTTGGCAGAGACGATCACCAGAGCCGTTACTGATGCGGTCGGCAAGCTTCACATCGGAGAAAGCATCGAGCGGTTGGAGAAGCGGGTTTCTAAGTTAACCGATCAGGTTGTCGCATTGGAGACCGCCCCCAAGACCAATGATATGAACACTAATAACCACGACGTTGACGACGTCCATGATGAAGACACGGTGTATAAGGCTGATGGCACCATGGATAGGTCAGCTACAAGGACCGCAAGATTACGACGTCGTTTGCACCATAACACTCAAGGTATGGGTGGTTTCCATAACTACAATCGTCGTCCACACGATAACTATGCTCCAGATGACCCGTATGCTAAAATTAAGTTTTCAATTCCTTCATTTTCGGGTCAGTATGATGGTGATATTTATCTTGATTGGGAGATGACTGTAGAACAAAAATTTAATGCCCACCTTGTTCCTGAACAACATAGAGTTAGACAAGCTACTAGTGAGTTTAAGGACTTTGCTATTGTTTGGTGGAGTGGTCTAGCTGCTGAAACTGATTTGCCTACTACCTGGGAAGAACTTAAGGTAGCAATGTGTGATCGTTTTGTTCCTCCTTCTTTTTATAGAGAGATCCATAATAAACTGCAGCGTTTAGAACAAGGAGATAAAACTGTTCAGGAGTACTTTAGTGAGCTTCAGAAGGGTTTGATTCGTTGTGCCGTAGTTGAAAAAGTAGAGGATCAGATTTGTCGCTTTTATTCTGGTTTAAGAAAAGAAATTCAGGACATCCTTGACTATAAAGAATATTATACCCTCACCCAGTGTTTCCAGTATGCTATGCTTACAGAGAAAGAATCACAGGGACTTTTCCAGGCTTTTGAGGAGTACAGCAAGTCAAGGAACTCCTACCCCCCACGCTCGACGGGGACTTCGGGGCTGCCCAGGCCAGCTTTCCGTCCGCCCCCACCAGCAGCTACCAAGGGAACCAGTGTTGTTTCTGCATCCCCAAGATCAGCCCCTGCACCTTCTATGCGCTCAGGTAAAACTTCTGTGCAGGTACCAGCTAGTAGTGCCTCCTCTGTTGCTTCGACGGGGTGCACTACCGGGATTCAGTGCCACCGCTGCCATGGACTTGGTCATGTGCAGAAAGATTGTCCAAGTAGGCGGGCATATGTGGCAATAGACGATGGCGGTTACATGAGCACCTCCGACGTGGAGGATGAGGAGGAGGACGTCGCTGCCACCAGCAGTGACCTTGTCCTTGGAGGCGGAGACACCACGGGATACATGAATATTATTATTCAACGTGTCCTTAGTACTTAAGTTCATCAGCCCGCGACGATGCAGCGCCACAACTTGTTCCAGATTTTCTTCATCATCAAGAACCGCCGAGCACGTGTCATCATTGATGGAGGGAGCTGCAATAACTTGGTGAGTTCTGATGTGGTCAACAAGTTTGCTTTGACCACACGCCCACATCCACATCCATACTACATTCAGTGGTTAAATGACTCTGGAAAAGCTAAGGTAATACAAACTTGCAGAGTTCCTTTTTCCATTGGTTCTTATGTGGATTCTGTTGATTGTGATGTCGTACCCATGCAAGCATGTTCACTTTTATTGGGTAGACCTTGGGAATTTGATAATGATGCTGTACACCATGGTAGAAGTAATAAGTACACTTTTATGCATAAAGGAACTAAAATTACTTTGTTACCAATGACCCCTGCTGAAATTGTACAAGCTGATTTAGAAAGAGCTGCTAGTTTGAAAAATAAAGGTCCTGAAATTCAACAACCTGTTAATTCTAATTCTACACCTAGTAATGTTAATGATTCTTCAAGTTCTAAGAGTGCTGGAATTAAATTACAAGGTCGTTCATGTCTTGCAACAAAATCTGAGCTTGCTGAAATTTCTGATAATAATGATATTTGCTATGCCTTGATATGCAAAGATGCTTTATTTTTGCTTGATGATATTGCTTCTAGTGCTGTGTCTCCTGCTGTCACTAACCTTTTGCAGGAGTATGAGGATGTTTTTCTAGCTGAGATACCCCCGGGATTGCCACCTTTGAGAGGGATTGAGCATCAAATTGATTTGATTCCGGGTGCTACTTTGCCAAACCGTGCTGCTTATAGGACCAACCCTGAGGAGACTAAGGAGATACAACGATAAGTTCAAGACCTTTTGGATCGTGGGTATGTTCGTCAATCACTTAGTCCTTATGCTGTTCCTGTACTTTTGGTTCCTAAGAAAGATGGTACTTGGCGTATGTGTGTAGATTGTAGAGCCATTAATAATATTACTATTAGGTATCGTCATCCTATTCCTAGGCTAGACGACATGCTTGATGAGTTATGTGGTGCTATAATTTTCACTAAAATTGATTTGCGTAGTGGCTACCATCAAATTAGAATGAAACTTGGAGACGAATGGAAAACAGCTTTCAATACCAAATTTGGATTATATGAGTGGTTAGTTATGCCTTTTGGGTTAACTAATGCACCTAGTACTTTCATGCGCTTGATGAATGAGGTTTTAAGAGCTTTCATTGGAAAATTTGTGGTAGTTTACTTTGATGATATCTTGATTTATAGCAAACCTATAGATGAACATATGAATCATTTGCGTGCTATTTTTGATGCTTTACGAGATGCACGTTTATTTGGTAACCTTGAGAAGTGCATCTTTTGCACGGATCGAGTCTCTTTTCTTGGCTATGTTGTGACTCCACAAGGAATTGAGGTGGATGAGGCGAAGATTGAAGCCATAAAGAGCTGGCCTGTACCAAAAACTATCACACAGGTGAGGAGTTTTCTTGGTCTTGCAGGTTTCTACCGCCGCTTTGTCAAAGATTTCAGCACCATTGCTGCACCTTTGCATGAGTTGACAAAGAAGGGCATTGATTTCCATTAGGGTAAGGTACATCATGAGTCTTTTGATGCTTTGAAGGATAAACTTACACATGCACCATTGCTGCAATTACCTAATTTTGATAAGATTTTTGAGCTTGAATGTGATGCTAGTGGTATAGGTATTGGTGGTGTTTTGATGCAAGATAGTAAACCTATTGCGTACTTTAGTGAGAAAATAACTGGGCCTGTTTTGAATTACTCCACGTATGATAAGGAATTGTATGCACTTGTACGTTGTTTAGAGACGTGGCGTCATTATTTGTTGCCCAAAGAATTTGTTATTCATTCTGATCATGAATCACTTAAGTATATTCGTTCTCAATGTAATTTGAACCGTAGACATGCTAAATGGATTGAGTTTATTGAGTCTTTTCCTTACATTATTAAACATAAGAAAGGGAAGGATAATGTGATCGCTGATGCTTTATCTAGGCGCTATACTTTATTGTCTCAACTTGATTGTAGAATTTTTGGACTTGAGGCAATTAAAGAACAATATGCTGCTGATGTTGATTTTAAGGATGTATTGCTGCACTGTAAAGAAGGTCGTGCATGGAATAAATTTGTGTTGAAGGATGGATTCTTGTTTAGAGCTAACCGCCTATGCATTCCAGTTGGTTCCGTTCGTCTTTTGTTGTTACAGGAGGCGCATGGAGGTGGATTGATGGGTCATTTTGGTGCCAAGAAGACGGAGGATATTTTGGCCACACACTTCTTTTGGCCAAGGATGAGGAAAGATGTTGAGCGCTTTGTTGCTCGCTGCACTACATGTCAAAAAGCTAAGTCTCGCTTGAATCCACATGGTTTATACATGCCACTTCCTGTTCCTTCTATTCCTTGGGCGGATATTTCTATGGACTTTATTTTAGGACTGCCTAGGACTAAGAGGGGGAGTGATAGTATTTTTGTTGTTGTGGATAGATTTTCTAAGATGGCACACTTTATACCATGTCATAAGACTGATGATGCTAGTTATATTGCTGATCTCTTTTTCAAAGAAATTGTTCGTTTGCATGGTATGCCTTCTACTATTGTTTCAGATCGTGATGCAAAATTCTTGAGTCACTTTTGGCGCACGCTTTGGAATAAGTTGGGTACAAAGTTGTTGTTTTCTACAACTTGTCACCCACAAACTGATGGACAAACTGAGGTGGTGAACCGCACTTTGGGTACTATGTTGAGAGCTATTTTGAAGAAAAATTTGAAGCAATGGGAAGAATGTTTGCCTCATGTTGAGTTTGCATATAATTGGGCAACACATTCTACTACCAAGGTATGTCCTTTCAAGGTAGTGTATGGTTTTGATCCCCGTACTCCACTTGATATACTTCCTTTACCTATTCATGAGAGAGTTCATGTTGATGCTACGGAGCGTGCTGAATTTATTTTGAAAATGTATGAGACCACTAGACTTAGCATTGAAAAGATGAATGAAAAGTATAAAATTGCTGGTGGTAAAGGTAGAAAAGAAGTAAAACTTGATGTAGGAGATTTAGTATGGTTACACTTGAGAAAGGATAGATTTCCAGATTTGAGAAAGTCTAAATTAATGCCTAGAGCTGATGGTCCTTTCAAAATAATTGAGAAGATTAATGATAATGCATACAAACTTGAGTTGCCTCCCGAGTTCGGGGTTAGTCCTACTTTTAACATTTCAGATTTGAAACCATACTTGGGAGAAGAGAATGAGCTTGAGTCGTGGACGACTCCAGTTCAAGAGGGGGAGGATGATGAGGACATCACTCCTAAGGATACATGCAACACTCCTCCAATTCTGGACTTGCAAGGTCCAATGACCAGAGCTCAGTGCACGACGACTAAATTTAGAGGTGAGCCCGTTCCTACATTCTTCATTATATGTCACTTTTGAGAATGGTTTGCTACCTAATGATTATATTGTAATTAGGAACCATGGAGAGGACAAGGAGATGATGGGAGAAGGACTTGGAGACGTAGAGGACCAGCAAGGACGTGGAAACCAAGGTGGAGGCCCAACCAAAACCGACTTCGAGTCTGTTTCGGGGCTCAGAACCAGTCTGCACTAAAACGGAGGCTCAGGAGGCATACGGACTCAGATTTGGATGTTCTACATATGCACGGAAAGATAAGAAGAAGGCCTTTCCAATGCCACCGGTCTCATATCAAAATTCATCCGGAGTCATCGGGAATCGTCAAAACAAGAGAGAGTCCAGAATGTATTTCGGTGCTGCGTCGCCTGTTTTTGGCCTTTGGGCTTTGTATCTAGTTGAGCCCAATTAGGTGTGCGTCCAGAGGGTCTTGCACGACCCTAGGATCTTTATATACAGCCACCGCTGCACTATTAGGGCTCGGGTTTTGCTTAGATTATTCTGTTCATAACAGTTTCGCCGTCATCACGGTTTGTGAGACCCCAACTTTGTGAGATTCATAATACATCTGCAATTGTATTGCCTTCTTCTTTGTTCTTGCTTGTGTTCTTGATTCGCAGGCAGGGATTAGCCTTCTCGGTGAGGTCAATCGTTTTAGGACGGTTGATATCCAGAGGAGACGTCGTGCTGCGATTGCGGGGTTTAGAACATGCTGTTCTGAAGCCGGATCGATTTGTGTGTCGCCTTCGACCAAATCAACGTATCTCGAACCTTTCGGAAGATCGGGAACCCTTGTCCACATCAATAGGGAAGTATTTATTTTGAAAAAAATGATATACTATTCTACTCTTTGAATTTCGCTTTTTGTCGATGTTGGCCTCGCTGCAAGCTTTCTAGAAAAAAAAAGTATGCCCCGATCGGACAACAGATGCAAAAGTTATGCTCGTTTTAGGTTATAGGTCTCATTTTTCATGTGCAAACACCCACGGTGTGCTGAACCGCGTGGCTGAGGGATGCGGCTTATCTTCCTTGGTTCCTTGTGTACCCATAAACTCGGAACGGTGGGCGAGTCCTCCACCACGATGGAGTTCGACGCTGTATTGAATGTAACATGTTGGCAGTAGGAGGTATTCGGAGGGTTATCTTAACTATAGGAAAGTATTACTTTTGAAAAAAATTATATACTATTCCACTCTTTGAATTTTCCTTATTGTCGTTGTTGGCCTCGTCGCAAGCTTTCTAGAAAAAAAAAAGTATGCCCTGATAGGATAACGGATGCAAAAGTTATGCTCGTTTTAGGTTATAGGTCTCATTTTTCATGTGCTTGCTGAACCGCGTGGATGAGGGATGTGGGTTACCTTCCATGGTTCCTTATATACCCGTAAACTCGGTGGTCTAGGCGCGGTTCATAATACGGTGGGCGAGTCCTCCACAGCGATGGAGTTTGAAGTTGTATTGAATGTAACACGCTACTAGTAGGAGGTACTCGGGGCGGTATCTCAACCATAGGGAAGTATTTAATTTTTGTAATACTATATACTATTCTACTCATTGAATTTCGCTTTCTGTCAGTGTTGGCCTCATCGCAAGCTTTCTAGAAAAAAGTATGCCCCTAACAGACAACGGACGCAAAGGTTATGGTCGTTTTAGGTTATAGGTCTCATTTTTCATGTGCTTATACCCACGGTGTGCTGAACCGCGTGGCCGAGGGATGTGGGTTACCTTCCATGGTTCCTTGTGTACCCATAAACACGGTAGTCTAGGCATGGTTCATGATACGGTAGGCGAGTCCTCCACCACGACGGAGTTTGTCGCTGTATGGAATGTAACATGCTGGCAGTAGGAGGTATTCGGGGTCGATATCTTAACTATAGGAAAGTATTTATTTTGAAAGAAATTATATACTATTCCACTCTTTGAATTTTGCTTATTGTCGTTGTTGGCCTCGTCGCAAGCTTTCTAGAAAGAAAAAGTACGTCCTGATAGGACAACGGATGCAAAAGTTATGCTCGTTTTAGGTTATAGGTCTCATTTTTCATGTGCTTATACCCACAGTGTGCTGAACCACGTGGATGAGGGATGTGGGTTACCTTCCATGGTTTCTTGTATACCCATAAACTCGGTAGTCTTGACGCGGTTCATGATACGGTGGGCGAGTCCTCCACAGCGATGGAGTTTGACGTTGTATTCAATGTAACATGCTAGTAGTAGGAGGTACTCGGGGCGGTATCTCAACCATAGGGAAGTATTTATTTTTTGTAAACTTATATACTATTCTACTCTTTAAATTTTGCTTTTTGTCGGTGTTGGCCTCACTGCAAGCTTTCTAGGAAAAAAGTATGCCCCTAACAGACAACGGACGCAAAAGTTACACTCATTTTAGGTTATAGGTCTCATTTTTCATGTGCTTATACCCACGGTGTGCCAAACCGTGTGGCCGAGGGATGTGGGTTACCTTCCATGGTTCCTTGTGTACCCATAAACTCGGTAGTCTAGGCGCTGTTCATGATACGGTAGGCGAGTCCTCCACCACGACGGAGTTCATCGCTGTATTGAATGTAACATGCTGGCAGTAGGAGGTATTCAGGGCAGTATCTTAACTGTAGGGTAGTATTTATTTTTAAAAAAAATATATACTGTTCTGCTCATTGAATTTCTCTTTTTGTCAATGTTGGCCTCACCGCAAGCTTTCAAGAAAAAAAAGTATGCCCCAATTGGACAACGGATGCAAAAGTTATGTTCGTTTTAGGTTATAGGTCTCATTTTTCATGTGCTTACACCCACGGTGTGCTGAACCGCGTGGCCGAGGGATGCGGGTTACCTTCCATGGTTCCTTGTGTACCCATAAAGTCGGTAGTCTAGGCGCGGTTCATGATACGGTGGGCGAGCCCTCAACCATAATGGAGTTCGACGCTATATTGAATGTAACATGTTGGCAGTAGGAGGTATTCGGGGCGGTATCTTAACTATAAGAAAGTATTTATTTTGAAAAAAAACTATATACTATTCTACTCTTTGAACTTTGCTTATTGTCGGTGTTGGCCTCGCCGCAAGCTTTCTAGAAAAAAAGAGTATGCCCCGATAGGACAACGGATGCAAAAGTTATACTCGTTTTAGGTTATAGGTCTCATTTTTCATGTGCTTGCTGAACCGCGTGGACAAGGGATGTCGGTTACCTTCCATGGTTCCTTGTATACCCATAAACTCGGTGGTCTAGGCGCGGTTCATGATACGGTGGGCGAGTCCTCCACAGCGATGGAGTTTGACGTTGTATTGAATGTAACACGCTAGTAGTAGGAGGTACTCGGGGCGGTATCTCAACCATAGGGAAGTATTTAATTTTTGTAAAATTATATACTATTCTACTCTTTGAATTTTGCTTTCTGTCGGTGTTGGCCTCATCAGAAGCTTTCTAGAAAAAAAGTATGCCCCTAACAGACAACGGACGCAAAGGTTATGGTCGTTTTTGGTTATAGATCTCAATTTTCATGTGCTTATACCCACGGTGTGCTGAACCGCGTGGCCGAGGGATGTGGGTTACCTTCCATGGTTCCTTGTGTACCCATAAACACGGTAGTCTAGGCATGGTTCATGATACGGTAGGCGAGTCCTCCACCACGACGGAGTTTGTCGCTGTATTGAATGTAACATGCTGGTAGTAGGAGATATTCGGGGTCAGTATCATAACTATAGGAAAGTATTTATTTTGAAAAAAACTATATACTATTCCACTCTTTGAATTTTTCTTATTGTCGTTGTTGGCCTCGTCGCAAGCTTTCTAGAAAAAAAAGTATGTCCTGATAGGACAACGGATGCAAAAGTTATGCTCGTTTTAGGTTATAGGTCTCATTTTTCATGTGCTTATACCCACGGTGTGCTGAACCACGTGGATGAGGGATGTGGGTTACCTTTCATGGTTTCTTGTATACCCGTAAACTCGGTAGTCTAGGCGCGGTTCATGATACGGTGGGCGAGTCCTCCACAGCGATGGAGTTTGACATTGTATTGAATGTAACATGCTAGTAGTAGTAGGTACTCGGGGCGGTATCTCAACCATAGGGAAGTATTTATTTTTTGTAAAATTATATACTATTCTACTCTTTGAATTTTGCTTTCTGTTGGTGTTGGCCTCCACCACGATGGAGTTCGACGCTGTATTGAATTTAACATGCTGGCAGTAGGAGGTATTCGGGGTGGTATCTTAACCATAGGGAAGTAATTATTTTCATAAAAATTATATACTATTCTACTCTTTGAATTTTGCTTTTTGTCGGCGTTGGCCTCGCCCCAAGCTTTCTAGAAAAAAAAAGTATGCCCCGATTGGACAACGGATGCAAAAATTATGCTCGTTTTAGGTTATAGGTCTCATCTTTCATGTGCTTACACCCACGGTGTGCTGAACCGCGTGGCCGAGGGATGTGGGTTACCTTCCATGGTTCCTTGTGTACCCATAAACTCGGTAGTCCATGCGTGGTTCATGATACGATGGGCGAGTCCTCCACCACGATGGAGTTCGACGCTGTATTGAATGTAACATGCTGGCAGTAGGAGGTATTCGGTGCGGTATCTTAACTATAGGAAAGTATTTATTTTGAAAAAAATTATATACTATTCTACTCTTTGAATTTTTCTTGTTTTCATTGTTGGCCTCGTTGCAAGCTTTCTAGAAAAAAAAAGTATGCCCCGATAGGACAACGGATGCAAAAGTTATGCTCGTTTTAGGTTATAGGTCTCATTTTTCATGTGCTTATATCCACGGTGTGCTGAACCACATGGATGAGGGATGTGGGTTACCTTCCATGGTTTCTTGTATACCCGTAAACTCGGTAGTCTAGGCGCGGTTCATGATACGGTGGGCGAGTCCTCAACCACGATGGAGTTCGACGCTGTATTGAATGTAACATGCTGGCAATAGGAGGTATTCATGGTGGTATCTTAACTATAGAAAAGTATTTATTTGAAAAAAATTATATACTATTCTACTCTTTGAATTTTTCTTATTGTCGGTGTTGGCCTCGCCGCAAGCTTTCTAGAAAAAAAGAGTATGCCCCGATAGGACAACGGATGCAAAAGTTATGCTCATTTTTGGTTATAGGTCTCATTTTTCATGTGCTTGCTGAACTGCATGGACAAGGGATGTGGGTAACCTTCCATGGTTCCTTTTATACCCGTAAACTCGGTGGTCTTGGCGCGGTTCATGATACGGTGGGCGAGTCCTCCACAGCGATGGAGTTTGACGTTGTATTGAATGTAACATGCTAGTAGTAGGAGGTACTCGGGGCGGTACCTCAACCATAGGGAAGTATTTATTTTTTGTAAAATTATATACTATTCTACTCTTTGAATTTCACTTTCTGTCGGTGTTGGCCTCGTCGCAAGCTTTCTAGAAAAAAAGTATGCCCCTAACAGACAACGGACGTAAAAGTTACGGTTGTTTTAGGTTATAGGTCTCATTTTTCATGTGCTTATACCCACGGTGTGCTGAACCGCGTGAACGAGGGATGTGGGTTACCTTCCATGGTTCCTTGTGTACCCATAAACACGGTAGTCTAGGTGCAGTTCATGATACGGTAGGCGAGTCCTCCACCATGACGGAGTTCGTCGCTGTATTGAATGTAACATGCTGGCAGTAGGAGGTATTCGAGGGTATCTTAACTATAGGGAAGTATTTATTTTGAAAAAAATTATATACTATTCTACTCTTTGAATTTCACTTATTTGTCGGTGTTGGCCTCGCCGCAAGCTTTCTAGAAAAAAAGAGTATGGCCCGATAGGACAACGGATGCAAAAGTTATGCTCGTTTTAGGTTATAGGTCACATTTTTCATGTGCTTGCTGAACCGCGTGGATGAGGGATGTGGGTTACCTTCCATGGTTCCATGTATACCCGTAAACTCGGTGGTCTAGGCGCGGTTCATGATACGGTGGGCGAGTGCTCCACAGCGATGGAGTTTGACGTTGTATTGAATGTAACATGCTAGTAGTAGGAGGTACTCGGGGCCGTATCTCAACCATAGGGAAGTATTTATTTTTTGTAAAATTATATACTATTCTACTCTTTGAATTTCGCATTCTATCGGTGTTGGCCTCATCGCAAGCTTTCTAGAAAAAAAGTATGCCCCTAACAGACAACGGACGCAAAAGTTACGATCGTTTTAGGTTATAGGTCTCTTTTTTTCGTGTGCTTACACCCACGGTGTGCTAAATCGCGTGGCCGAGGGATGTGGGTTACCTTCCATGTACCTTGTGTACCCATAAACTCGCTAGTCTAGGCGCCGTTCATGATACAATGGCGAGTCCTCCACCACGATGGAGTTCGACGCTGTATTGAATTTAACATGCAGGCAGTAGGGAGGTATTCGGGGTGGTATCTTAACCATAGGGAAGTAATTATTTTGAAAAAAAATATTATAATATTCTACTCTTTGAATTTTCCTTTTGTCCGGCGTTGGCCTCGCCACAAGCTTTCTAGA
>MU847665.1:0-48460 GCA_032690845.1 Eleusine coracana subsp. coracana
TCGCTCGAAAGCACTCCCCCTAGCACGTCGAGGGGAGGGTGGTGTTTTTTCAAAAAACTTAGCAAAAATCGCTAAGGGGCTCGTTGCAGCCCAAACCCGATGAAGGGCTCGCTCGAAAACACATCGCCCCTAGCACCTCGAGGGGGAGGGTGGCGTTTTTCAAAGAACTTAGCAAAAATCGCAAAGGGGCTCATTGCTGCCCAAACCCGACAAAGGGTTCGGTCGAAAACACCTCGCTCCTAGCACCTCGAGGAGGAGGGTGGTGTTTTTCAAAAAACATAGCAAAAATCACTAACGGGCTAGTTGCATCCCAAACCCGACGAAGGGTTCGCTCGAAAACACCTCGCCCCTAGCACGTCGAGGGGGAGGGTGGTGTTTTTCAAAGAACTTAGCAAAAATCACTAAGGGGCTCATTGCTGCCCAAACCCAACGAAGGGTTCGCTCGAAAACACCTCGCTCCTAGCACCTCGCGGGGGAGGGTGGTGTTTTTAAAAAAACTTAGTAAAAATCGCTAAGGGGCTCATTGCAGCGCAAACCCAATAAAGGATTCGGTCGAAAACACCTCACCCCAGAGCACCTCAAGGAGGAGAGTGGCGTTTTTCAAAAAACATAGCAAAAATCACTAACGGGCTAGTTGCATCCCAAACCCGACGAAGGGTTCGCTCGAAAACACCTCGCCCCTAGCACGTCGAGGGGGGAGGGTGGTGTTTTTCAGAGAACTTAGCAAAAATCACTAAGGGGCTCATTGCTGCCCAAACCCAACGAAGGGTTCGCTCGAAAACACCTCGCTCCTAGCACCTCGCGGGGGAGGGTGGTGTTTTTAAAAAAACTTAGTAAAAATCGCTAAGGGGCTCATTGCAGCGCAAACCCAATAAAGGATTCGGTCGAAAACACCTCACCCCAGAGCACCTCAAGGAGGAGAGTGGCGTTTTTCAAAAAACATAGCAAAAATCACTAACGGGCTAGTTGCATCCCAAACCCGACGAAGGGTTCGCTCGAAAACACCTCGCGCCTAGGACGTCGAGGGGGAGGGTGGTGTTTTTCAAAAAACATAGCAAAAATCACTAAGGGGCTCGTTGCAGCCCAAACCAGACGAAGGGCTCGCTCGAAAACACCTCGCCCCTAGCACTTTGAGGGGGATGGTGGTGTTTTTCAAAAAACATAGCAAAAATCACTAAGGGGCTTGTTGCATCCCAAACCAAACAAAGGGTTAGCTCGAAAACACCTCGCCCCTAGCACCTCGAAGGGGAGGGTGACATTTTTCAAAAAATAAGCAAAAATCACTAAGGGGCTTGTTGCAACCCAAACCCGACGAAGGGTTAGCTTGAAAACACCTCGCCCCTAGCACTTCGTGGGGGAGGGTGGCATTTTTCAAAAAAAACATACAAAAAGAGCAAAGGGGCTCCTTGCAGCCCAAACCCGACGAAAGGTTCGCTCAAAAACACCTTGTTCCTAGCACCTCTAGGGGGAGGGTGGCATTTTTCAAAAAACATAACAAAAATTGCTAAGGGGCTCATTGCAGCCCAAACCCGACAAAGGGTTCGCTCAAAAACACCTTGCCCTAGCACCTCAAGGGGGACGTTGGCGTTTTTTGAAAAACTTAGCAAAACATCGCTAAGTGGCTTGTTGCAGCCCAAACCCGATGAAGGGTTAGCACAAAAACACCTCGCCCATAGTACTTCGAGGGGGAGGGTGGCGTTTTTCAACAAACATAGCAAAAATCGCTAAGGGGCTCGTTGCAGCCGAACCCGATGAAGGGTTCGCTTGAAAACACCTCATCCCTAGCACCTCGAGGGGGAGGGTGGAGTTTTTAAAAAACCTAGCAAAAATCAGTAAGGGGCTCATTGCAGCGCAAACCCAATGAAGGGTTCGCTCGAAAACACCTCGCCCCTAGCTCCTCAAGGAGGAGGGTGGCATTTTTCAAAAAACATAGCAAAAACCACAAAGGGGCTAGTTGCATCCCAAACCCGATGAAGGGTTCGCTCGAAAGCATCTCCCCCCTAGCACGTCGAGGGGGAGGGTGGTGTTTTTCAAAAAACTTAGCAAAAATCGCTAAGGGGCTCGTTGCAGCCCAAACCCGATGAAGGGCTCGCTCGAAAACACATCGCCCCTAGCACCTCGAGGGGGAGGGTGGCGTTTTTCAAAGAACTTAGCAAAAATCGCAAAGGGGCTCATTGCTGCCCAAACCCGACGAAGGGTTCGGTCGAAAACACCTCGCCCCTAGCACCTCGAGGGGGAGGGTGGCGTTTTTCAAAGAACTTAGTAAAAATCGCTAAGGGGCTCATTGCAGCGCAAACCCAATAAAGCATTCGGTCGAAAACACCTCACCCCAGAGCACCTCAACGAGGAGGGTGGCATTTTTCAAAAAACAGAAAAAATCACTAACGGGCTAGTTGCATCCCAAACCCGACGAAGGGTTCGCTCGAAAACACCTCGCCCCTAGCACGTCGAGGGGGAGGGTGGTGTTTTTTCAAAAAACATAGCAAAAATCGCTAAGGGGCTCGTTGCAGCGCAAACCCAATAAAGGATTCGGTCGAAAACACCTCGCCCCAGAGCACCTCAAGGAGGAGGGTGGTGTTTTTCAAAAAACATAGAAAAAATCACTAACGGGCTAGTTGCATCCCAAACCCAATGAAGGGTTCGCTCGAAAACACCTCGCGCCTAGCACGTCGAGGGGGAGGGTGGTGTTTTTCAAAAAACATAGCAAAAATCACTAAGGGGCTCGTTGCAGCCCAAACCCGATGAAGGGTTCGCTCGAAAACACCTTGCCCCTAGCACCTCAAAGGAGAGGGTGGCGTTTTTCAAAAAACATAGCAAAAATCACTAAGGGGCTTGTTGCAGCCCAAACCCGACGAAGGGTTAGCTCGAAAACACCTCGCCCCTAGC
Organism: Eleusine coracana subsp. coracana; assembly: GCA_032690845.1. Taxonomy (NCBI): domain Eukaryota; kingdom Viridiplantae; phylum Streptophyta; class Magnoliopsida; order Poales; family Poaceae; genus Eleusine; species Eleusine coracana. The sequence goes on from MU847665.1 coordinate 2,887, forward strand.
ACTTCGTGGGGGAGGGTGGCGTTTTTCAAAAAAACTTAGCAAAAATAGCTAAGGGGCTCGTTGCAGCCCAAACCCGACGAAAGGTTCGCTCAAAAAGACATCGTTCCTAGCACCTCGAGGGGTAGGGTGGCATTTTTCAAAAAACATAACAAAAATTGCTAAGGGGCTCATTGCAGCCCAAACCAGACAAAGGGTTCGCTCAAAAACACCTTGCCCCTAGCACCACAAGGGGGACGGTTGCGTTTTTTAAAAAACTTAGCAAAACATCGCTAAGTGGCTTGTTGCAGCCCAAACCCGACGAAGGGTTAGCACAAAAACACCTCGCCCAAAGCACTTCGAGGGGGAGGGTGGCGTTTTTCAAAAAACATAGCAAAAATCACAGAGGGGATCTTTGCAGCTAAAAGCTGATGAAGGGTTCGCTCGAAAACACCTCATCCCTAGCACCTTGACGGGGAGGGTGGAGTTTTTAAAAAAACTTAGAAAAAATCACTAAGGGTCTCATTGGAGCGCAAACCCAATGAAGGGTTCGCTCAAAAACACCTCGCCCCTAGCACCTCAAGGAGGAGGGTGGCATTTTTCAAAAAACATAGCAAAAACCGCAAAGGGGCTAGTTGCATCCCAAACCCGATGAAGGGTTCGGTCGAAAACACCTCGCCCCTAGCACGTCGAGGGGGAGGGTCGCGTTTTTCAAAAAACTTAGCAAAAATCTCTAAGGGACTCGTTGCAGCCCAAACACAATGAAGGGCTCGCTCGAAAACACCTCACCACTAGCACCTCGAGGGAGAGGGTGGCGTTTTTCAAAGAACATAGCAAAAATCGCTAAGGGGCTCATTGCTGCCCAAACCCGACGAAGGGTTCGCTCAAAAACACCTCGCTCCTAGCACCTCGAGGGGGAGGGTGGTGTTTTTAAAAGAACTTAGCAAAAATCGCGAAGGGGCTCATTGCAGCGCAAACCCAATAAAGCATTCGGTCGAAAACACCTCAACTCAGAGCACCTCAACGAGGAGGGTGGCATTTTTCAAAAAACAGAAAAAATCACTAACGGGCTAGTTGCATCCCAAACCCGACGAAGGGTTCGCTCGAAAACACCTCGCCCCTAGCACGTCGAGGGGGAGGGTGGTGTTTTTTCAAAAAACATAGCAAAAATCGCTAAGGGGCTCGTTGCAGCGCAAACCCAATAAAGGATTCGGTCGAAAACACCTCGCCCCAGAGCACCTCAAGGAGGAGGGTGGTGTTTTTCAAAAAACATAGAAAAAATCACTAACGGGCTAGTTGCATCCCAAACCCAATGAAGGGTTCGCTCGAAAACACCTCGCGCCTAGCACGTCGAGGGGGAGGGTGGTGTTTTTCAAAAAACATAGCAAAAATCACTAAGGGGCTCGTTGCAGCCCAAACCCGATGAAGGGTTCGCTCGAAAACACCTTGCCCCTAGCACCTCAAAGGAGAGGGTGGCGTTTTTCAAAAAACATAGCAAAAATCACTAAGGGGCTTGTTGCAGCCCAAACCCGACGAAGGGTTAGCTCGAAAACACCTCGCCCCTAGCACTTCGTGGGGGAGGGTGGCGTTTTTCAAAAAAACTTAGCAAAAATAGCTAAGGGGCTCGTTGCAGCCCAAACCCGACGAAAGGTTCGCTCAAAAAGACATCGTTCCTAGCACCTCGAGGGGTAGGGTGGCATTTTTCAAAAAACATAACAAAAATTGCTAAGGGGCTCATTGCAGCCCAAACCAGACAAAGGGATCGCTCAAAAACACCTTGCCCCTAGCACCACAAGGGGGACGGTTGCGTTTTTTAAAAAACTTAGCAAAACATCGCTAAGTGGCTTGTTGCAGCCCAAACCCGACGAAGGGTTAGCACAAAAACACCTCGCCCAAAGCACTTCGAGGGGGAGGGTGGCGTTTTTCAAAAAACATAGCAAAAATCACAGAGGGGATCTTTGCAGCTAAAAGCTGATGAAGTGTTCGCTCGAAAACACCTCATCCCTAGCACCTTGACGGGGAGGGTGGAGTTTTTAAAAAAACTTAGAAAAAATCACTAAGGGTCTCATTGGAGCGCAAACCCAATGAAGGGTTCGCTCAAAAACACCTCGCCCCTAGCACCTCAAGGAGGAGGGTGGCATTTTTCAAAAAACATAGCAAAAACCGCAAAGGGGCTAGTTGCATCCCAAACCCGATGAAGGGTTCGGTCGAAAACACCTCGCCCCTAGCACGTCGAGGGGGAGGGTCGCGTTTTTCAAAAAACTTAGCAAAAATCTCTAAGGGACTCGTTGCAGCCCAAACACAATGAAGGGCTCGCTCGAAAACACCTCACCACTAGCACCTCGAGGGAGAGGGTGGCGTTTTTCAAAGAACATAGCAAAAATCGCTAAGGGGCTCATTGCTACCCAAACCCGACGAAGGGTTCGCTCAAAAACACCTCGCTCCTAGCACCTCGAGGGGGAGGGTGGTGTTTTTAAAAGAACTTAGCAAAAATCGCGAAGGGGCTCATTGCAGCGCAAACCCAATAAAGCATTCGGTCGAAAACACCTCACCTCAGAGCACCTCAACGAGGAGGGTGGCATTTTTCAAAAAACAGAAAAAATCACTAACGGGCTAGTTGCATCCCAAACCCGACGAAGGGTTCGCTCGAAAACACCTCGCCCCTAGCACGTCGAGGGGGAGGGTGGTGTTTTTCAAAAAACATAGCAAAAATCGCTAAGGGGATCATTGCAGCGCAAACCCAATAAAGGATTCGGTCGAAAACACCTCGCCCCAGAGCACCTCAAGGAGGAGGGTGGTGTTTTTCAAAAAACATAGAAAAAATCACTAACGGGCTAGTTGCATCCCAAACCCAATGAAGGGTTCGCTCGAAAACACCTCGCGCCTAGCACGTCGACGGGGAGGGTGGTGTTTTTCAAAAAACATAGCAAAAATCACTAAGGGGCTCATTGCAGCCCAAACCCGATGAAGGGTTCGCTCGAAAACACCTTGCCCCTAGCACCTCAAAGGAGAGGGTGGCGTTTTTCAAAAAACATAGCAAAAATCACTAAGGGGCTTGTTGCAGCCCAAACCCGACGAAGGGTTAGCTCGAAAACACCTCGCCCCTAGCACTTCGTGGGGGAGGGTGGCGTTTTTCAAAAAAACTTAGCAAAAATAGTTAAGGGGCTCGTTGCAGCCCAAACCTGACGAAAGGTTCGCTCAAAAACACATCGTTCCTAGCACCTCGAGGGGTAGGGTGGCATTTTTCAAAAAACATAACAAAAATTTGCTAAGGGGCTCATTGCAGCCCAAACCAGACAAAGGGTTCGCTCAAAAACACCTTGCCCTAGCACCACAAGGGGGACGGTGGCGTTTTTTGAAAAACATAGCAAAACATCTAAGTGGCTTGTTGCATCCCAAACCCGATGAAGGGTTCGCTCGAAAGCATCTCCCCCCTAGCACGTCGAGGGGGAGGGTGGTGTTTTTCAAAAAACTTAGCAAAAATCGCTAAGGGGCTCGTTGCAGCCCAAACCCGATGAAGGGCTCGCTCGAAAACACATCGCCCCTAGCACCTCGAGGGGGAGGGTGGCGTTTTTCAAAGAACTTAGCAAAAATCGCAAAGGGGCTCATTGCTGCCCAAACCCGACGAAGGGTTCGGTCGAAAACACCTCGCTCCTAGCACCTCGAGGAGGAGGGTGGTGTTTTTCAAAAAACATAGCAAAAATCACTAACGGGCTAGTTGCATCCCAAACCCGACGAAGGGTTCGCTCGAAAACACCTCGCCCCTAGCACGTCGAGGGGGAGGGTGGTGTTTTTCAAAGAACTTAGCAAAAATCACTAAGGGGCTCATTGCTGCCCAAACCCAACGAAGGGTTCGCTCGAAAACACCTCGCTCCTAGCACCTCGAGGAGGAGGGTGGTGTTTTTCAAAAAACATAGCAAAAATCACTAACGGGCTAGTTGCATCCCAAACCCGACGAAGGGTTCGCTCGAAAACACCTCGCCCCTAGCACGTCGAGGGGGAGGGGGGTGTTTTTCAAAGAACTTAGCAAAAATCACTAAGGGGCTCATTGCTGCCCAAACCCAACGAAGGGTTCGCTCGAAAACACCTCGCTCCTAGCACCTCGCGGGGGAGGGTGGTGTTTTTAAAAAAACTTAGTAAAAATCGCTAAGGGGCTCATTGCAGCGCAAACCCAATAAAGGATTCGGTCGAAAACACCTCACCCCAGAGCACCTCAAGGAGGAGAGTGGCGTTTTTCAAAAAACATAGCAAAAATCACTAACGGGCTAGTTGCATCCCAAACCCGACGAAGGGTTCGCTCGAAAACACCTCGCCCCTAGCACGTCGAGGGGGAGGGTGGTGTTTTTCAGAGAACTTAGCAAAAATCACTAAGGGGCTCATTGCTGCCCAAACCCAACGAAGGGTTCGCTCGAAAACACCTCGCTCCTAGCACCTCGCGGGGGAGGGTGGTGTTTTTAAAAAAACTTAGTAAAAATCGCTAAGGGGCTCATTGCAGCGCAAACCCAATAAAGGATTCGGTCGAAAACACCTCACCCCAGAGCACCTCAAGGAGGAGAGTGGCGTTTTTCAAAAAACATAGCAAAAATCACTAACGGGCTAGTTGCATCCCAAACCCGACGAAGGGTTCGCTCGAAAACACCTCGCGCCTAGGACGTCGAGGGGGAGGGTGGTGTTTTTCAAAAAACATAGCAAAAATCACTAAGGGGCTCGTTGCAGCCCAAACCAGACGAAGGGCTCGCTCGAAAACACCTCGCCCCTAGCACTTTGAGGGGGATGGTGGTGTTTTTCAAAAAACATAGCAAAAATCACTAAGGGGCTTGTTGCATCCCAAACCAAACAAAGGGTTAGCTCGAAAACACCTCGCCCCTAGCACCTCGAAGGGGAGGGTGACATTTTTCAAAAAATAAGCAAAAATCACTAAGGGGCTTGTTGCAACCCAAACCCGACGAAGGGTTAGCTCGAAAACACCTCGCCCCTAGCACTTCGTGGGGGAGGGTGGCATTTTTCAAAAAAAACATACAAAAAGAGCAAAGGGGCTCCTTGCAGCCCAAACCCGACGAAAGGTTCGCTCAAAAACACCTTGTTCCTAGCACCTCTAGGGGGAGGGTGGCATTTTTCAAAAAACATAACAAAAATTGCTAAGGGCTCATTGCAGCCCAAACCCGACAAAGGGTTCGCTCAAAAACACCTTGCCCTAGCACCTCAAGGGGGACGGTGGCGTTTTTTGAAAAACTTAGCAAAACATCGCTAAGTGGCTTGTTGCAGCCCAAACCCGATGAAGGGTTAGCACAAAAACACCTCGCCCATAGTACTTCGAGGGGGAGGGTGGCGTTTTTCAACAAACATAGCAAAAATCACTAAGGGGCTCGTTGCAGCCGAAACCCGATGAAGGGTTCGCTTGAAAACACCTCATCCCTAGCACCTCGAGGGGGAGGGTGGAGTTTTTAAAAAACCTAGCAAAAATCAGTAAGGGGCTCATTGCAGCGCAAACCCAATGAAGGGTTCGCTCGAAAACACCTCGCCCCTAGCACCTCAAGGAGGAGGGTGGCATTTTTCAAAAAACATAGCAAAAACCGTAAAGGGGCTAGTTGCATCCAAAACCCGATGAAGGGTTCGCTCGAAAACACCTCCCCCCTAGAACGTCGAGGGGGAGGGTGGTGTTTTTCAAAAAACTTAGCAAAAATCACTACAGGGCTCGTTGCAGCCCAAACCCGACGAAGGGCTCGCTCGAAAACACCTCGCCCCTAGCACCTCGAGGGGGAGGGTGGCGTTTTTCAAAGAACTTAGTAAAAATCGCTAAGGGGCTCATTGCAGCGCAAACCCAATAAAGCATTCGGTCGAAAACACCTCACCCCAGAGCACCTCAACGAGGAGGGTGGCATTTTTCAAAAAACAGAAAAAATCACTAACGGGCTAGTTGCATCCCAAACCCGACGAAGGGTTCGCTCGAAAACACCTCGCCCCTAGCACGTCGAGGGGGAGGGTGGTGTTTTTTCAAAAAACATAGCAAAAATCGCTAAGGGGCTCGTTGCAGCGCAAACCCAATAAAGGATTCGGTCGAAAACACCTCGCCCCAGAGCACCTCAAGGAGGAGGGTGGTGTTTTTCAAAAAACATAGAAAAAATCACTAACGGGCTAGTTGCATCCCAAACCCGACGAAGGGTTCGCTCGAAAACACCTCGCCCCTAGCACGTCGAGGGGGAGGGTGGTGTTTTTCAAAGAACTTAGCAAAAATCACTAAGGGGCTCATTGCTGCCCAAACCCAACGAAGGGTTCGCTCGAAAACACCTCGCTCCTAGCACCTCGCGGGGGAGGGTGGTGTTTTTAAAAAAACTTAGTAAAAATCGCTAAGGGGCTCATTGCAGCGCAAACCCAATAAAGGATTCGGTCGAAAACACCTCACCCCAGAGCACCTCAAGGAGGAGAGTGGCGTTTTTCAAAAAACATAGCAAAAATCACTAACGGGCTAGTTGCATCCCAAACCCAACGAAGGGTTCGCTCGAAAACACCTCGCCCCTAGCACGTCGAGGGGGAGGGTGGTGTTTTTCAGAGAACTTAGCAAAAATCACTAAGGGGCTCATTGCTGCCCAAACCCAACGAAGGGTTCGCTCGAAAACACCTCGCTCCTAGCACCTCGCGGGGGAGGGTGGTGTTTTTAAAAAAACTTAGTAAAAATCGCTAAGGGGCTCATTGCAGCGCAAACCCAATAAAGGATTCGGTCGAAAACACCTCACCCCAGAGCACCTCAAGGAGGAGAGTGGCGTTTTTCAAAAAACATAGCAAAAATCACTAACGGGCTAGTTGCATCCCAAACCCGACGAAGGGTTCGCTCGAAAACACCTCGCGCCTAGGACGTCGAGGGGGAGGGTGGTGTTTTTCAAAAAACATAGCAAAAATCACTAAGGGGCTCGTTGCAGCCCAAACCAGACGAAGGGCTCGCTCGAAAACACCTCGCCCCTAGCACTTTGAGGGGGATGGTGGTGTTTTTCAAAAAACATAGCAAAAATCACTAAGGGGCTTGTTGCATCCCAAACCAAACAAAGGGTTAGCTCGAAAACACCTCGCCCCTAGCACCTCGAAGGGGAGGGTGACATTTTTCAAAAAATAAGCAAAAATCACTAAGGGGCTTGTTGCAACCCAAACCCGACGAAGGGTTAGCTCGAAAACACCTCGCCCCTAGCACTTCGTGGGGGAGGGTGGCATTTTTCAAAAAAAACATACAAAAAGAGCAAAGGGGCTCCTTGCAGCCCAAACCCGACGAAAGGTTCGCTCAAAAACACCTTGTTCCTAGCACCTCTAGGGGGAGGGTGGCATTTTTCAAAAAACATAACAAAAATTGCTAAGGGCTCATTGCAGCCCAAACCCGACAAAGGGTTCGCTCAAAAACACCTTGCCCTAGCACCTCAAGGGGGACGGTGGCGTTTTTTGAAAAACTTAGCAAAACATCGCTAAGTGGCTTGTTGCAGCCCAAACCCGATGAAGGGTTAGCACAAAAACACCTCGCCCATAGTACTTCGAGGGGGAGGGTGGCGTTTTTCAACAAACATAGCAAAAATCACTAAGGGGCTCGTTGCAGCCGAAACCCGATGAAGGGTTCGCTTGAAAACACCTCATCCCTAGCACCTCGAGGGGGAGGGTGGAGTTTTTAAAAAACCTAGCAAAAATCAGTAAGGGGCTCATTGCAGCGCAAACCCAATGAAGGGTTCGCTCGAAAACACCTCGCCCCTAGCACCTCAAGGAGGAGGGTGGCATTTTTCAAAAAACATAGCAAAAACCGTAAAGGGGCTAGTTGCATCCAAAACCCGATGAAGGGTTCGCTCGAAAACACCTCCCCCCTAGCACGTCGAGGGGGAGGGTGGTGTTTTTCAAAAAACTTAGCAAAAATCACTACAGGGCTCGTTGCAGCCCAAACCCGACGAAGGGCTCGCTCGAAAACACCTCGCCCCTAGCACCTCGAGGGGGAGGGTGGCGTTTTTCAAAGAACTTAGTAAAAATCGCTAAGGGGCTCATTGCAGCGCAAACCCAATAAAGCATTCGGTCGAAAACACCTCACCCCAGAGCACCTCAACGAGGAGGGTGGCATTTTTCAAAAAACAGAAAAAATCACTAACGGGCTAGTTGCATCCCAAACCCAACGAAGGGTTCGCTCGAAAACACCTCGCCCCTAGCACGTCGAGGGGGAGGGTGGTGTTTTTCAGAGAACTTAGCAAAAATCACTAAGGGGCTCATTGCTGCCCAAACCCAACGAAGGGTTCGCTCGAAAACACCTCGCTCCTAGCACCTCGCGGGGGAGGGTGGTGTTTTTAAAAAAACTTAGTAAAAATCGCTAAGGGGCTCATTGCAGCGCAAACCCAATAAAGGATTCGGTCGAAAACACCTCACCCCAGAGCACCTCAAGGAGGAGAGTGGCGTTTTTCAAAAAACATAGCAAAAATCACTAACGGGCTAGTTGCATCCCAAACCCGACGAAGGGTTCGCTCGAAAACACCTCGCGCCTAGGACGTCGAGGGGGAGGGTGGTGTTTTTCAAAAAACATAGCAAAAATCACTAAGGGGCTCGTTGCAGCCCAAACCAGACGAAGGGCTCGCTCGAAAACACCTCGCCCCTAGCACTTTGAGGGGGATGGTGGTGTTTTTCAAAAAACATAGCAAAAATCACTAAGGGGCTTGTTGCATCCCAAACCAAACAAAGGGTTAGCTCGAAAACACCTCGCCCCTAGCACCTCGAAGGGGAGGGTGACATTTTTCAAAAAATAAGCAAAAATCACTAAGGGGCTTGTTGCAACCCAAACCCGACGAAGGGTTAGCTCGAAAACACCTCGCCCCTAGCACTTCGTGGGGGAGGGTGGCATTTTTCAAAAAAAACATACAAAAAGAGCAAAGGGGCTCCTTGCAGCCCAAACCCGACGAAAGGTTCGCTCAAAAACACCTTGTTCATAGCACCTCTAGGGGGAGGGTGGCATTTTTCAAAAAACATAACAAAAATTGCTAAGGGCTCATTGCAGCCCAAACCCGACAAAGGGTTCGCTCAAAAACACCTTGCCCTAGCACCTCAAGGGGGACGGTGGCGTTTTTTGAAAAACTTAGCAAAACATCGCTAAGTGGCTTGTTGCAGCCCAAACCCGATGAAGGGTTAGCACAAAAACACCTCGCCCATAGTACTTCGAGGGGGAGGGTGGCGTTTTTCAACAAACATAGCAAAAATCACTAAGGGGCTCGTTGCAGCCGAAACCCGATGAAGGGTTCGCTTGAAAACACCTCATCCCTAGCACCTCGAGGGGGAGGGTGGAGTTTTTAAAAAACCTAGCAAAAATCAGTAAGGGGCTCATTGCAGCGCAAACCCAATGAAGGGTTCGCTCGAAAACACCTCGCCCCTAGCACCTCAAGGAGGAGGGTGGCATTTTTCAAAAAACATAGCAAAAACCGTAAAGGGGCTAGTTGCATCCAAAACCCGATGAAGGGTTCGCTCGAAAACACCTCCCCCCTAGAACGTCGAGGGGGAGGGTGGTGTTTTTCAAAAAACTTAGCAAAAATCACTACAGGGCTCGTTGCAGCCCAAACCCGACGAAGGGCTCGCTCGAAAACACCTCGCCCCTAGCACCTCGAGGGGGAGGGTGGCGTTTTTCAAAGAACTTAGTAAAAATCGCTAAGGGGCTCATTGCAGCGCAAACCCAATAAAGCATTCGGTCGAAAACACCTCACCCCAGAGCACCTCAACGAGGAGGGTGGCATTTTTCAAAAAACAGAAAAAATCACTAACGGGCTAGTTGCATCCCAAACCCGACGAAGGGTTCGCTCGAAAACACCTCGCCCCTAGCACGTCGAGGGGGAGGGTGGTGTTTTTTCAAAAAACATAGCAAAAATCGCTAAGGGGCTCGTTGCAGCGCAAACCCAATAAAGGATTCGGTCGAAAACACCTCGCCCCAGAGCACCTCAAGGAGGAGGGTGGTGTTTTTCAAAAAACATAGAAAAAATCACTAACGGGCTAGTTGCATCCCAAACCCAATGAAGGGTTCGCTCGAAAACACCTCGCGCCTAGCACGTCGAGGGGGAGGGTGGTGTTTTTCAAAAAACATAGCAAAAATCACTAAGGGGCTCGTTGCAGCCCAAACCCGATGAAGGGTTCGCTCGAAAACACCTTGCCCCTAGCACCTCAAAGGAGAGGGTGGCGTTTTTCAAAAAACATAGCAAAAATCACTAAGGGGCTTGTTGCAGCCCAAACCCGACGAAGGGTTAGCTCGAAAACACCTCGCCCCTAGCACTTCGTGGGGGAGGGTGGCGTTTTTCAAAAAAACTTAGCAAAAATAGCTAAGGGGCTCGTTGCAGCCCAAACCCGACGAAAGGTTCGCTCAAAAAGACATCGTTCCTAGCACCTCGAGGGGTAGGGTGGCATTTTTCAAAAAACATAACAAAAATTGCTAAGGGGCTCATTGCAGCCCAAACCAGACAAAGGGTTCGCTCAAAAACACCTTGCCCCTAGCACCACAAGGGGGACGGTTGCGTTTTTTAAAAAACTTAGCAAAACATTGCTAAGTGGCTTGTTGCAGCCCAAACCCGACGAAGGGTTAGCACAAAAACACCTCGCCCAAAGCACTTCGAGGGGGAGGGTGGCGTTTTTCAAAAAACATAGCAAAAATCACAGAGGGGATCTTTGCAGCTAAAAGCTGATGAAGGGTTCGCTCGAAAACACCTCATCCCTAGCACCTTGACGGGGAGGGTGGAGTTTTTAAAAAAACTTAGAAAAAATCACTAAGGGTCTCATTGGAGCGCAAACCCAATGAAGGGTTCGCTCGAAAACACCTCGCCCCTAGCACCTCAAGGAGGAGGGTGGCATTTTTCAAAAAACATAGCAAAAACCGCAAAGGGGCTAGTTGCATCCCAAACCCGATGAAGGGTTCGGTCGAAAACACCTCGCCCCTAGCACGTCGAGGGGGAGGGTGGCGTTTTTCAAAAAACTTAGCAAAAATCTCTAAGGGACTCGTTGCAGCCCAAACACAATGAAGGGCTCGCTCGAAAACACCTCACCACTAGCACCTCGAGGGAGAGGGTGGCGTTTTTCAAAGAACATAGCAAAAATCGCTAAGGGGCTCATTGCTGCCCAAACCCGACGAAGGGTTCGCTCAAAAACACCTCGCTCCTAGCACCTCGAGGGGGAGGGTGGTGTTTTTAAAAAAACTTAGCAAAAATCGCTAAGGGGCTCATTGCAGCGCAAACCCAATAAAGCATTCGGTCGAAAACACCTCACCTTAGAGCACCTCAACGAGGAGGGTGGCATTTTTCAAAAAACAGAAAAAATCACTAACGGGCTAGTTGCATCCCAAACCCGACGAAGGGTTCGCTCGAAAACACCTCGCCCCTAGCACGTCGAGGGGGAGGGTGGTGTTTTTCAAAAAACATAGCAAAAATCGCTAAGGGGCTCATTGCAGCGCAAACCCAATAAAGGATTCGGTCGAAAACACCTCGCCCCAGAGCACCTCAAGGAGGAGGGTGGTGTTTTTCAAAAAACATAGAAAAAATCACTAACGGGCTAGTTGCATCCCAAACCCAATGAAGGGTTCGCTCGAAAACACCTCGCGCCTAGCACGTCGACGGGGAGGGTGGTGTTTTTCAAAAAACATAGCAAAAATCACTAAGGGGCTCATTGCAGCCCAAACCCGATGAAGGGTTCGCTCGAAAACACCTTGCCCCTAGCACCTCAAAGGAGAGGGTGGCGTTTTTCAAAAAACATAGCAAAAATCACTAAGGGGCTTGTTGCAGCCCAAACCCGACGAAGGGTTAGCTCGAAAACACCTCGCCCCTAGCACTTCGTGGGGGAGGGTGGCGTTTTTCAAAAAAACTTAGCAAAAATAGCTAAGGGGCTCGTTGCAGCCCAAACCCGACGAAAGGTTCGCTCAAAAACACATCGTTCCTAGCACCTCGAGGGGTAGGGTGGCATTTTTCAAAAAACATAACAAAAATTTGCTAAGGGGCTCATTGCAGCCCAAACCAGACAAAGGGTTCGCTCAAAAACACCTTGCCCTAGCACCACAAGGGGGACGGTGGCGTTTTTTGAAAAACATAGCAAAACATCTAAGTGGCTTGTTGCAGCCCAAACCCGATGAAGGTTTAGCACAAAAACACCTCGCCCATAGTACTTCGAGGGGGAGGGTGGCGTTTTTCAACAAACATAGCAAAAATCGCTAAGGGGCTCGTTGCAGCCAAAACCCGATGAAGGGTTCGCTTGAAAACACCTCATCCCTAGCACCTCGAGGGGGAGGGTGGAGTTTTTAAAAAACCTAGCAAGAATCAGTAAGGGGCTCATTGCAGCGCAAACCCAATGAAGGGTTCGCTCGAAAACACCTCGCCCCTAGCACCTCAAGGAGGAGGGTGGCATTTTTCAAAAAACATAGCAAAAACCGCAAAGGGGCTAGTTGCATCCAAAACCCGATGAAGGGTTCGCTCGAAAACACCTCCCCCCCTAGCACGTCGAGGGGGAGGGTGGCGTTTTTCAAAAAATTTAGCAAAAATCTCTAAGGGACTCGTTGCAGCCCAAACACAATGAAGGGCTCGCTCGAAAACACCTCACCACTAGCACCTCGAGGGAGAGGGTGGCGGTTTTCAAAGAACATAGCAAAAATCGCTAAGGGGCTCATTGCTGCCCAAACCCGACGAAGGGTTCGCTCAAAAACACCTCGCTCCTAGCACCTCGAGGGGGAGGGTGGTGTTTTTAAAAAAACTTAGCAAAAATTGCTAAGGGGCTCATTGCAGCGCAAACCCAATAAAGCATTCGGTCGAAAACACCTCACCTCAGAGCACCTCAACGAGGAGGGTGGCATTTTTCAAAAAACAGAAAAAATCACTAACGGGCTAGTTGCATCCCAAACCCGACGAAGGGTTCGCTCGAAAACACCTCGCCCCTAGCACGTCGAGGGGGAGGGTGGTGTTTTTCAAAAAACATAGCAAAAATCGCTAAGGGGCTCATTGCAGCGCAAACCCAATAAAGGATTCGGTCGAAAACACCTCGCCCCAGAGCACCTCAAGGAGGAGGGTGGTGTTTTTCAAAAAACATAGAAAAAATCACTAACGGGCTAGTTGCATCCCAAACCCAATGAAGGGTTCGCTCGAAAACACCTCGCGCCTAGCACGTCGACGGGGAGGGTGGTGTTTTTCAAAAAACATAGCAAAAATCACTAAGGGGCTCGTTGCAGCCCAAACCCGATGAAGGGTTCGCTCGAAAACACCTTGCCCCTAGCACCTCAAAGGAGAGGGTGGCGTTTTTCAAAAAACATAGCAAAAATCACTAAGGGGCTTGTTGCAGCCCAAACCCGACGAAGGGTTAGCTCGAAAACACCTCGCCCCTAGCACTTCGTGGGGGAGGGTGGCGTTTTTCAAAAAAACTTAGCAAAAATAGCTAAGGGGCTCGTTGCAGCCCAAACCTGACGAAAGGTTCGCTCAAAAACACATCGTTCCTAGCACCTCGAGGGGTAGGGTGGCATTTTTCAAAAAACATAACAAAAATTTGCTAAGGGGCTCATTGCAGCCCAAACCAGACAAAGGGTTCGCTCAAAAACACCTTGCCCTAGCACCACAAGGGGGACGGTGGCGTTTTTTGAAAAACATAGCAAAACATCTAAGTGGCTTGTTGCAGCCCAAACCCGATGAAGGTTTAGCACAAAAACACCTCGCCCATAGTACTTCGAGGGGGAGGGTGGCGTTTTTCAACAAACATAGCAAAAATCGCTAAGGGGCTCGTTGCAGCCAAAACCCGATGAAGGGTTCGCTTGAAAACACCTCATCCCTAGCACCTCGAGGGGGAGGGTGGAGTTTTTAAAAAACCTAGCAAAAATCAGTAAGGGGCTCATTGCAGCGCAAACCCAATGAAGGGTTCGCTCGAAAACACCTCGCCCCTAGCACCTCAAGGAGGAGGGTGGCATTTTTCAAAAAACATAGCAAAAACCGCAAAGGGGCTAGTTGCATCCCAAACCCGATGAAGGGTTCGCTCGAAAACACCTCCCCCCTAGCACGTCGAGGGGGAGGGTGGCGTTTTTCAAAAAACTTAGCAAAAATCTCTAAGGGACTCGTTGCAGCCCAAACACAATGAAGGGCTCGCTCGAAAACACCTCACCACTAGCACCTCGAGGGAGAGGGTGGCGTTTTTCAAAGAACATAGCAAAAATCGCTAAGGGGCTCATTGCTGCCCAAACCCGACGAAGGGTTCGCTCAAAAACACATCGCTCCTAGCACCTCGAGGGGGAGGGTGGTGTTTTTAAAAAAACTTAGCAAAAATCGCTAAGGGGCTCATTGCAGCGCAAACCCAATAAAGCATTCGGTCGAAAACACCTCACCCCAGAGCACCTCAACGAGGAGGGTGGCATTTTTCAAAAAACAGAAAAAATCACTAACGGGCTCATTGCTGCCCAAACCCAAGGAAGGGTTCACTCAAAAACACCTCGCTCCTAGCACCTCGAGGGAGAGGGTGGTGTTTTTAAAAAAACTTAGCAAAAATCACTAAGGGGCTCATTGCAGCGCAAACCCAATAAAGGATTCGGTCGAAAACACCTCGCCCCAGAGCACCTCAAGGAGGAGGGTGGCGTTTTTCAAAAAACATAGAAAAACTTGCTAACGGGCTAGTTGCATCCCAAACCCGATGAAGGGTTCGCTCGAAAACACCTCGCCCCTAGCACGTCGAGAGGGAGGGTGGTGTTTTTCAAAAAACATTGCAAAAATCGCTAAGGGGCTCGTTACAGCCCAAACCCAATGAAGGGCTCGCTTGAAAACACCTCGCCCCTAACACTTCAAGGGGGAGGGTGGCGTTTTTCAAAAAAAAACTTAACAAAATAGCTAAGGGGCTCGTTGCAGCCCAAACTCGATGAAAGGTTCGCTCGAAAACACCTCGTTCCTAGCACCTCAAGGGGGAGGGTGGCATTTTTCAAAAAACTTAACAAAAATTGCTAAGGGGCTCATTGCAGCCCACACCCGACAAAGGGTTCGCTCAAAAACACCTTGCCCCTAGCACCTCAAGGGGGACGGTGGCATTTTTTAAAAAACATAGCAAAACATCGCTAAGTGACTTGTTGCAGCCCAAACCCGATGAAGGGTTAGCACAAAAACACCTCGCCCATAGCACTTCGAGGGGGAGGGTGGCGTTTTTCAAAAAACATAGCAAAAATCGCTAAGGGGCTCGTTGCAGCCGAAACCCGATGAAGGGTTCGCTCGAAAACACCTCGCCCCTAGCACCTAAAGGAAGAGGGTGGCATTTTTCAAAAAACATAGCAAAAACCGCAAAGGGGCTAGTTGCATCCCAAACCCGATGAAGGGTTCGATCGAAAACACCTCGCCCCTAGCACGTCGAGGGGGAGGGTGGCGTTTTTCAAAAAACTTAGCAAAAATCTCTAAGGGACTCGTTGCAGCCCAAACACAATGAAGGGCTCGCTCGAAAACACCTCACCCCTAGCACCTCGAGGGAGAGGGTGGCGTTTTTCAAAGAACATAGCAAAAATCGCTAAGGGGCTCATTGCTGCCCAAACCCGACGAAGGGTTCGCTCAAAAACACCTCGCTCCTAGCACCTCGTTGGGGGGGGGGGGGGTGGTGTTTTTTAAAAAACTTAGCAAAAATCACTAAGGGGCTCATTGCAGCACAAACCTAATGAAGGGTTCGCTCAAAAACACCACGCCCCTAGCACCTCGAGGAGGAGGGTGGCGTTTTTCAAAAAACATAGCAAAAATTGCAAAGGGGCTAGTTGCATCCCAATCCCTGATGAAGGGTTCGCTCGAAAACACCTCGCCCCTAGCACGTCGAGGGGGAGGGTGGCGTTTTTCAAAAAACTTAGCAAAAAATGCTAAGGGGCTCGTTGCTGCCCAAACCCGACGAAGGGCTCGCTCAAAAACACCTCGCCCCTAGCACCTCGAGGGGGAGGGTGACATTTTTCAAAGAACTTCGCGAAAATCGTTAAGGGGCTCATTGCTGCCCAAACCCAAGGAAGGGTTCACTCAAAAACACCTCGCTCCTAGCACCTCGAGGGAGAGGGTGGTGTTTTTAAAAAAACTTAGCAAAAATCACTAAGGGGCTCATTGCAGCGCAAACCCAATAAAGGATTCGGTCGAAAACACCTCGCCCCAGAGCACCTCAAGGAGGAGGGTGGCGTTTTTCAAAAAACATAGAAAAACTTGCTAACGGGCTAGTTGCATCCCAAACCCGATGAAGGGTTCGCTCGAAAACACCTCGCCCCTAGCACGTCGAGAGGGAGGGTGGTGTTTTTCAAAAAACATTGCAAAAATCGCTAAGGGGCTCGTTACAGCCCAAACCCAATGAAGGGCTCGCTTGAAAACACCTCGCCCCTAACACTTCAAGGGGGAGGGTGGCGTTTTTCAAAAAAAAAACTTAACAAAATAGCTAAGGGGCTCGTTGCAGCCCAAACTCGATGAAAGGTTCGCTCGAAAACACCTCGTTCCTAGCACCTCAAGGGGGAGGGTGGCATTTTTCAAAAAACTTAACAAAAATTGCTAAGGGGCTCATTGCAGCCCACACCCGACAAAGGGTTCGCTCGAAAACACCTCATCCCTAGCACCTCGAGGGGGAGGGTGGAGTTTTAAAAAAAACTTAGCAAAAATCACTAAGGGGCTCGTTGCAGCACAAACCCAATGAAGGGTTCGCTCAAAAACACCTCGCCCCTAGCACCTAAAGGAAGAGGGTGCCATTTTTCAAAAACCATAGCAAAAACCGCAAAGGGGCTAGTTGCATCCCAAACCCCATAAGGGTTCGCTCGAAAACACCTCGCCCCTAGCACGTCGAGGGGGAGGGTGGCGTTTTTCAAAAAACATAGCAAAAATCGCTAAGGGGCTTGTTGTAGCGCAAACCCAATGAAGGGTTCGCTCGAAAACACCTCGCCCCTAGCACCTCGAGGAGGAGGGTGGCATTTTTCAAAAAACATAGCAAAAATTGCAAAGGGGATAGTTGCATCCCAAACCCAATGAAGGGTTCGCTCGAAAACACCTCGCCCCTAGCACCTCGAGGAGGAGGGTGGCATTTTTCAAAAAACATAGCAAAAATCGCTAAGGGGCTTGTTGTAGCCCAAACAAGAGAAAGGGTTCGCTTGAAAACACCTTGCCCCTAGCTCCTTGAGGGGGATGGTGGCATTTTTCTAAAAACATAGCGAAAATCACAAAGGGTCTCATATGCAGCCCAAACCCGACAATGGGTTAGCGCGAAAACACCTCGCCCATAGCACTTCGAGGGGGAGGATGGTGTTTTTCGAAAAAACTTCACAAAAATCACTAAGGGGATCGTTGCAGCCCAAACCTGATGAAGGGTTCACTCGAAAACACCTCATCCCTAGCACGTCGAGGGGGAGGGTGGCATTTTTAAAAAAAAAACTTAGCAAAAATCACTAAGTGGCTTATTGCAGCCCAAACCCAATGAAGGGTTCGCTTGAAAACACCTTGCCCCTAGCACCTCGAGGGGGAGGGTGGCATTTTTCAAAAAACATAGCAAAAATCACTAAGGGGCTCGTTGCAGGCCAAACCAGCCGAAGGGCTCACTCGAAAACACCTCGCCCCTAGCACCTCGAGGTGGATGGTGGCGTTTTTCAAAAAACTTAGCAAAATTGCTAAGGGGCTTGTTGTAGCCCAAACCCAATGAAGGGTTCGCTTGAAAACACCTTGCCCCTAGCACCTCGAGAGGGATGGTGGCATTTTTTAAAAAACATAGCAAAAATCGCTAAGGGGCTTGTTGCAGGCCAAACCTGACAAAGGGTTAGCTCGAAAACACCTCGCCCCTAGCACTTTGAGGGGGACGGTGGTGTTTATAAAAAACATTGCAAAAATAGCTAAGGAGCTTGTTGCAGCCCAAACCCGACGAAGGGTTAGCTCAAAAACACCTTGCCCCTAGCACCTCGAGGGTGAGGGTGGCATTTTTCAAATAAATTACCAAAAATCGCTAAGGGGCTCGTTGCAGCCCAAACCCGACGAAGGGCTCGCTCGAAAACACCTCGCCCATAGCATCTCGAGAGGGAGGGTGGCACTTTTCAAAAAACTTAGCAAAAATTGCTAAGGGGCTCGTTACTGCCTAAACCCGATGAAGGGTTTGCTCGAGAACACCTCGCCCCTAGCACCATGAGGGGGAGGGTGGTGTTTTTCAAAAAACATAGCAAAAATCGCTAAGGGGCTTGTTGCAGCCTAAACCTGACGTAGGGCTCGCTCGAAAACACCTCGCCCCTAGCACCTCGAGGTGGATGGTGGCATTTTTCAAAAAACTTAGCAAAAATTGCTAAGGGGCTTGTTGTAGCCCAAACCCGACAAAGGGTTTGCTTGAAAACACCTTGTGATGTGGACAAGGTTCCCAATCTTCCGAAAGGTTCTGGATACGTTGATTTGGTCGGAGGCGACAGACAAATCGATCCGGCTTTAGAACAGCACAGTCTAAATCCCGCAATCGCAGCACGACGTATCCTCTGGTTATCAACCGTGCTAAAACGATTGACCTCGCCGAGAAGGCTAATCCCTGCCTGCGAATCAAGAACACAAGCAAGAACAAAGAAGAAAGCAACACAATTGCAGACGTATTATGAATCTCACGAAGTTGGGGTCTCACAAACCGTGATGACGGCGAAACTGTTATGAACAGAATAATCTAAGCAAAACTCAAACCCTAATGGTGCGGTGGCGGCTGTATATGATGACCCTAGGGTCGTGCAAGACCCTCTGGACACACCCCTACTTGGGCTCAACTAGATACAAAGCCCAAAGGCCAAAAACAGGCGACACAGCACCAAAACAGATTCTGGACTCTCTCTTGTTTCGACGATTCCTGATGACTCCGAATGAATTTTGATATGAGACCGGCGGCATTGGAATGGTCTTCTTCTTATCTTTCCGTGCATATGTAGAACGTCCAAATCCGAGTCTGTATGCGTCTTGGACATCCGTTTTAGTGCAGACTGGTCCTGAGCCCCGAAACAGAGTCGAAGTCGGTTTTGGTTGGGCCTCCACCTTGGCTTTCACGTCCTTGTTGGTCCTCCACGTCTCCAAGTCCTTCTCCCATCATCTCTTGGTCCTCTCCATGGTTCCTAATTACAATATAATCATTAGGTAGCAAACCATTCTCAAAAGTGACATTTAATGAAGAACGTAGGAACGAGCCCACCTCTAAATTTAGTCGTCGTGCACGAGCTCTAGTCATTGAACCTTGCAAGTCCAAAATTGGAGGAGTGTTGCATGTATCCTTAGGAGTGATGTTCTCATCATCCTCCCCCTCTTGAAGTAGAGTCGTCCTCGACTCAAGCTCATTCTCTTCTCCCAAGTATGGTTTCAAATCTGAAATGTTAAAAGTAGGACTAACCCTGAACTCGGGAGGCAACTCAAGTTTGTATGCATTATCATTAATCTTCTCAATTATTTTGAAAGGACCATCAGCTCTAGGCATTAATTTAGACTTTCTCAAATCTGGAAATCTATCTTTTCTCAAGTGTAACCATACTAAATCTCCTACATCAAGTTTTACTTCTTTTCTACCTTTACTACCAGCAATTTTATACTTGTCATTCATCTTTTCAATGCTAAATCTAGTGGTCTCATGCATTTTTAAAATAAATTCAGCATGTTCCTTAGCATCAACATGAACTCTCTCATGAATAGGTAGAGGAAGTATATCAAGTGGAGTACGGGGATCAAAACCATACACTACTTTGAAAGGACTTACCTTGGTAGTAGAATGTGTTACCCGATTATATGCAAACTCAACATGAGGCAAACATTCTTCCCATTGCTTCATATTTTTCTTCAAAATAGCTCTCAACATAGTACCCAAAGTGCGGTTCACCACCTCAGTTTGTCCATCAGTTTGTGGGTGACAAGTTGTAGAAAACAACAACTTTGTACCCAACTTATTCCAAAGCGTGCGCCAAAAGTGACTCAAGAATTTTGCATCACGATCTGAAACAATAGTAGAAGGCATACCATGCAAACGAACAATTTCTTTGAAAAAGAGATCAGCAATATAACTAGCATCATCAGTCTTATGACATGGTATAAAGTGTGCCATCTTAGAAAATCTATCCACAACAACAAAAATACTATCACTCCCCCTCTTAGTCCTAGGCAGTCCTAAAACAAAGTCCATAGAAATATCTGCCCAAGGAATAGAAGGAACAGGAAGTGGCATGTATAAACCATGTGGATTCAAGCGAAACTTAGCTTTTTGACATGTAGTGCAGCGAGCAACAAAGCGCTCAACATCTTTCCTCATCCTTGGCCAAAAGAAGTGTGTGGCCAAAATATCCTCCGTCTTCTTGGCACCAAAATGACCCACCAATCCACCTCCATGCGCCTCCTGTAACAACAAAAGACAAACGGAACCAACTGGAATGCATAGGCGGTTAGCTCTAAACAAGAATCCATCATTCAACACAAATTTATTCCATGCACGACCTTCTTTACAATGCAGCAATACATCCTTAAAATCAACATTAGCAGCATATTGTTTTTTAATTGCCTCAAGTCCAAAAATTCTACAATCATGTTGAGACAATAAAGTATAGCGCCTAGATAAAGCATCAGCGATCACATTATCCTTCCCTTTCTTATGTTTAATAATGTAAGGAAAAGACTCAATAAACTCAATCCATTTAGCATGTCTATGGTTCAAATTACATTGAGAACAAATATACTTAACTGATTCATGATTAGAATGAATAACAAATTCTTTGGGCAACAAATAATGACGCCACGTCTCTAAACAACGTACAAGTGCATACAATTCCTTATCATACGTGGAGTAATTCAAAACAGGCCTAGTAATTTTCTCACTAAAGTATGTAATAGGTTTACTATCTTGCATCAAAACACCACCAATGCCTATACCACTAGCATCACATTCAAGCTCAAAAATCTTATCAAAATTAGGTAATTGCAGCAATGGTGCATGTGTAAGTTTATCCTTCAAAGCATCAAAAGACTCATGATGTACCTTACCCCAATGGAAATTAATGCCCTTCTTTGTCAACTCATGCAAAGGTGCAGCAATGGTGCTGAAATCTTTGACAAAGCGGCGGTAGAAACCTGCAAGACCAAGAAAACTCCTCACCTGTGTGATAGTTTTTGGTACAGGCCAGCTCTTTATGGCTTCAATCTTCGCCTCATCCACCTCAATTCCCTGTGGAGTCACAACATAGCCAAGAAAAGAGACTCGATCCGTGCAAAAGATGCACTTCTCAAGGTTACCAAATAAATGTGCATCTCGTAAAGCATCAAAAACAGCACGCAAATGATTCATATGTTCATCTATAGATTTGCTATAAATCAAGATATCATCAAAGTAAACTACCACAAATTTGCCAATGAAAGCTCTTGAAACCTCATTCATCAAGCGCATGAAAGTACTAGGTGCATTAGATAACCCAAAAGGCATTACTAACCACTCATATAATCCAAATTTGGTTTTGAAAGCTGTTTTCCATTCGTGTCCAAGTTTCGTTCTAATTTGATGGTAGCCACTACGCAAATCAATTTTAGTGAAAATTATAGCACCACATAACTCATCAAGCATGTCGTCTAGCCTAGAAATAGGATGACGATACCTAATAGTAATATTATTAATGGCTCTACAATCTACACACATACGCCAAGTACCATCTTTCTTAGGAACCAAAAGTACAGGAACAGCACAAGGACTAAGTGATTGACGAACATACCCACGATCCAAAAGGTCTTGAACTTGTCGTTGTATCTCCTTAGTCTCCTTAGGGTTGGTCCTATAAGCAACACGGTTTGGCAAAGTAGCATCTGGAATCAAATCAATTTGATGCTCAATCCCTCTCAAAGGTGGTAATCCCGGGGGTATCTCAGCTGGAAAAACATCCTCATACTCCTGCAAAAGGTTAGTGACAGCAGGAGACACAGCACTAGAAGCAATATCATCAAGCGAAAACAAAGCTTCTTTGCATATCAAAGCATAGCAAATATCATCATTATCAGAAATTTCAGCAAGCTCAGATTTTGTTGCAAGACATGAACGACCTTGTAATTTAATTCCAGCACCCTTAGAACTTGAAGAATCATTAACATTACTAGGTGTAGAATTAGAATTAACAGGTTGTTGAATATCAGGACCTTTATTTTTCAAACTAGCAGCTCTTTCTAAATCAGCTTGTACAATTTCAGCAGGGGTCATTGATAACAAAGTAATTTTAGTTCCTTTATGCATAAAAGTGTACTTATTACTTCTACCATGGTGTACAACATCATTATCAAATTCCCAAGGTCTACCTAATAAAAGTGAACATGCTTGCATGGGTACGACATCACAATCAACAGAATCCACATAAGAACCAATGGAAAAAGGAACTCTACAAGTTTGTATTACCTTAGCTTTGCCAGAGTCGTTTAACCACTGAATGTAGTACGGATGTGGATGTGGACGTGTGGTCAAAGCAAGCTTGTTGACCACATCAGAACTCACCAAGCTATTGTAGCTCCCTCCATCAATGATGAGACGTGCTCGACGGTTCTTGATGACGAAGAAAATCTAGAACAAGTTGTGGCGCTGCATCGTCTCGGGCTGATGAACTTGTGTACTAAGGACACGTTGAACAATAATGTTCATGTATCCCGTGGTGTCTCCGCCTCCAAGGACGAGGTCACTGCCGGTGGCAGTGATGTGCTCCTCCTCATCCTCCACATCGGAGGTGCTCATGTAACCGCCATCGTCTGTCGCCACATATGCCCGCCTACTTGGATAATCTTTCTGCACATGACCAAGTCCATGGCAGCGGTGACACTGAATCCCTGTAGTGCGCCCTGTCGAAGCAACAGCGGAGGCACTACTAGCTGGTACCTGCACAGAAAGTTTACCTGAGCGCGTAGAAGGTGCAGGGGCTGATCTTGGGGCTGCAGAAACAACACTGGTTCCCTTGGTAGCTGCTGGTGGGGGCGGCCAGAAAGATGGCCTGGGCAGCCCCGAAGTCCCCGTCGAGCGTGGGGGGTAGGAGTTCCTTGACTTGCTGTACTCCTCAAAAGCCTGGAAAAGTCCATGTGATTCTTTCTCTGCAAGCATAGCATACTGGAAACACTGGGTGAGGGTATAATATTCTTTATAATCAAGGATGTCCTGAATTTCTTTTCTTAAACCAGAATAAAAGCGACAAATCTGATCCTCTACTTTTTCAACTACAGCACAACGAATCAAACCCTTCTGAAGCTCACTAAAATACTCCTGAACAGTTTTATCTCCTTGGTCTAAACGTTGCAGTTTATTACGAATCTCTCTATAAAAAGAAGGGGGAACAAAACAATGACGCATTGCTACCTTAAGTTCTTCTCAAGTAGTAGGCAAATCAGTTTCAGCAGCTAGACCACTCCACCAAACAATAGCAAAGTTCTTAAACTCACTAGTAGCTTGTCTAACTCTATGTTGTTCAGGAATAAGGTGGGCATTAAATTTTTGTTCTACAGTCATCTCCCAATCAAGATAAACATCACCATCATACTGACCCAAAAACGAAGGAATTGAAAACTTAATTTTAGCCTACGGGTCATCTGGAGCATAGTTACCGTGTGGACGACGGTTGTAGTTATGGAACCGCCCATACCTTGAGTATTATATTGCAAACGACGTCGTAATCATGCGGTCCTTGTAGCTGACCAATCCACGGTGCCATCAGCCTTATACACCGTGTCTTCATCATGGACGTCTTCAACGTCGTTGTTGTTGTTATTGGTGTTCGTATTTTTGGTTTTAGGAGCGGTCTCCAATGCGACAACCTGATCGGTTAACTTAGAGACCCGCTTCTCTAACCGCTCGATGCTTTCTCCAATGTGAAGCTTGCTGACCGCATCAGAAATGGCTCTGGTGATCGTCTCTGCCAAATCACTCTGAGCCGCCTGCAAAGCCTTCTGGAGCTGCTCTTGGCTCATGCACTCAGCAAATTGTGAGGGTGAAGCCATCTCTCCGTCGTTACTTCCTGCAATCACAAACACCAAAATAGGAAACAAACAGTGAAGGTTATCCCTATAAAACAGCTAAGCAGTGGTGCCTCTCAACACAACAAAAGGAGACTCCTTACAAAGCTCTTACAAAGTTCTGAAAAGCAAAGCAAAGGATACCAGAGAGATATGTTCCACGATTGCAAGGGTCACAAAATAACCTGTGTGCTGTCCAGAAGAAATATGTAGAGCTAGGAAGGCCAAATATATATATATGTGAGTGGTACACAAATCAAAAACAGATAGTAAAGCTGAATAAGTGCCCAAGTAACTTGTCCCTAGTTGCTGGTCTAAGTATGTTCTAGAATAGTAGTGATAGCAAAGTAGAAACAAGGAGGCAAAGGCACAACAGGCGATAACAGGGGGCTAAGTGCAAAACAGCCAAATCCAGAAATTTCAGGGGGCTAGATGTAGCACTAGTAGAAATCCCAAATTTCTTTTTTTATTATTTTTTTGATATTTTTCTCCAACTCACTAACAATGGAGGAGAATCCACAAAAAATTTTAGCTCAAACAGAGGTAGGATGTGGCCTACAGAAAATCTTGTAGTTGCAGAAAACGTCAGGTTTAAACTTAAATCAATTTTTTCTTTATCTTCCCGATTTTTTTTGAATTTTTTGACAAGGGCACACAGGACAGAGCCGAGTGTGGGTATGCCCAACTTTGAGTCAAGAATCTCCTGTAAAAATTTTAGCAAAAATGGACAACCGAGCGAAAAGTTATGCCCGTTTTACCGAAGGGGGGTCGGAGTCGATTTTCCAGAAACCCGAGTTGGGTTAGGGATCGGGTAAGTTTTTTTTTTTGGCGGTGTGGATGCAGCGGAAAGTGGAATTTGTGGGGATTGGTCCAGGGTGTTGATGGTGTGTTCAGGGTGGGATTAGGGCGGGACTAGGCTAGGTGTGTCGATCAGTCAACCCTAGCACAAAAAGCCAACAAAGCAGAGGATGGTGAAGGGGATGGCGGCTAGGGTTGCAAGGGAAACACTATTGACGACAAAAACACAAACTAAACCAGTGACTAAACAAGAACTAGGGCACAAACTCAACTCTATGGACTCTGAAATTAAAATATGCAAAGGCTAAACACGTGGTTATGGGCAGAGGGAAAAATTTTTTAGGTTTTTCTGTGGACGATAGGATGAACACAAAACGAAATTAACTAAGGGTAGTATGAACCTGACGGTGCACCTGAAGCTCTGATTACCACTTGATGTGGACAAGGGTTTCCGATCTTCCGAAAGGTTCTGGATACGTAGATTTGGTCGGAGGCGACACACAAATCGATCCGGCTTCAGAACAGCACGTTCTAAACCCAGCAATCGCAGCACGACGTCTCCTCTAGTTATCAACCATCCTAAAACAATTGACCTCATCGAGAAGGCTAATCCCTGCCTGCGAATCAAGAACACAAGCAAGAACAAAGAAGAAAGCAACACAATTGCAGATGTATTATGAATCTCACGAAGTTGGGGTCTCACAAACCGTGATGACGTCAAAACTGTTATAAACAGAATAATCTAAGCAAAACCCAAACCCTAATGGTGTGGCGGCGGCTGTATATGAAGACCCTAGGGTCGTGCAAGACCCTCTGGACACACCTCTACTTGGGCTCAACTAGATACAAAGCCCAAAGGCCAAAAACAGGCGACACAGCACCGAAACAGATTCTGGACTCTCTCTTGTTTTGATGATTCCCGATGACTCCGGATGAATTTTGATATGAGACCAGCGTCATTGGAAAGGTCTTCTTCTTATCTTTCCGTGCATATGTAGAACGTCCAAATCCGAGTCCGTATGCATCTTGGGCATCCGTTTTAGTGCATACTAGTTCTGAGCCCCGAAACAGAGTCGAAGTCGGTTTTGGTTTGGCCTCCACCTTGGCTTTCACGTCCTTGTTGGTCCTCCACGTCTCCAAGTCCTTCTCCCATCATCTCCTAGTCCTCTCCATGGTTCCTAATTACAATATAATCATTAGGTAGCAAACCATTCTCAAAAGTGACATATAATAAAGAACGTAGGAACAAGCTCACCTCTAAATTTAGTCGTCGTGCATGAGCTCTAGTCATTGGACCTTGCAAGTCCAAAATTGGAGGAGTGTTGCATGTATCCTTAGGAGTGATGTTCTCATCACCTTGCCCCTAGCACCTTGAGGGGGATGGTGGTATTTTCTAAAAACATAGCAAAAATCGCTAAGGGTCTCGTTGCAGCCCAAACCCGACAATGGGTTAGCTCGAAAACACCTCGCCCTAGCACTTCGAGGGGGAGGGTGGTGTTTTTCAAAAAAACTTCACAAAAATCACTAAGGGGATCGTTGCAGCCCAAATCTGATGAAGGGTTCGCTCGAAAACACCTCGTCCCTAGCACGTCGAGGGGGAGGGTGACATTTTAAAAAAAAAACTTAGCAAAAATCACTAAGTGGCTTATTGCAGCCCAAACCCAATGAAGGGTTCGCTTGAAAACACCTTGCCCCTAGCACCTCGAGGGGGAGGGTGGCGTTTTTCAAAAAACATAGCAAAAATCGCTAAGGGGCTCGTTGCAGGCCAAACCCGACAAAGGGTTATCTCGAAAACACCTCGCCCCTAGCACCTCGAGGTGGATGGTGGCGTTTTTCAAAAAAACTTAGCAAAAATCGCTATGGGGCTTGTTGTAGCCTAAACCCGATGAAGGGTTAGCTTGAAAACACCTTGCCCCTAGCACCTCGAGAGGGATGGTGGCATTTTTTAAAAAACATAGCAAAAGTCACTAAGGGGCTTGTTGCAGCCCAAACCCGACGAAGGGTTAGCTCGAAAACACCTCGCCCCTAGCACTTTGAGGGGGAGGGTAGTGTTTTCGAAAAAACATAGCAAAAATAGCTAAGGAGCTTGTTGCAGCCCAAAATCGACGAAGGGTTAGCTCGAAAACACCTCGCCCCTTGCACCTCGCGGGGCAGGGTGGCATTTTTCAAATAAATTACCAAAAATCGCTAAGGGGCTCATTGCAGCCCAAACCCGACGAAGGGCTCGCTCGAAAACACCTCGCCCATAGCATCTTGAGAGGGAGGGTGGCACTTTTCCAAAAACTTAGCAAAAATAGCTAAGGGGCTCGTTACTGCCTAAACCCGATAAAGGGTTTGCTCGAAAACACCTCACCCCTAGCACCACGAGGGGGAGGGTGGTGTTTTTCAAAAAACATAGCAAAAATCGCTAAGGGGCTTGTTGCAGCCCAAACCTGACGAAGGGTTCGCTCGAAAACACCTCGCCCCTAGCACCTCGAGGTGGATGGTGGCATTTTTCAAAAAACTTAGCAAAAATCGCTAAGGGGCTTGTTGTAGCCCAAACCCGACAAAGGGTTCGCTTGAAAACACGTTGCCCCTAGCAGCTTGATGTGGATGGAAGCATTTTTCAAAAAACATAGCAAAAATTGCTAAGGGTCTCGTTGCAGCCCAAACCTGATGATGGGTTAGCTCGAAAACACCTCGCCCCTAGCACTTCGAGGGGGAGGGTGGTGTTTTTCAAAAAAACTTCGCAAAAATCGCCATGGGGATCGTTGCAGCCCAAACCTGACGAAGGGTTCACTCAAAAACACCTCGTCCCTAGCACGTCGACGGGGAGGTTGGCATTTTTAAAAAAAAACATGGCAAAAATCACTAAGTGGCACATTGCATCCGAAACCCAATGAAGGGTTCGCTTGAAAACACCTTGCCCCTAGCACCTCGAGAGGGAGGGTGGTGTTTTTCAAAAAACATAGCAAAAATCACTAAGGGGCTCGTTGCAGCCCATGCCTAACGAAGGGTTTGCTCGAAAACTCCTCGCCCCTAGCACCTCGAGGAGGAGGGTGGCGTTTTTCAAAAAAGTTAGCAAAAATCGCAAAGGGGCTAGATGCATCCCAAACCCGACGAAGGGTTGGCTCGAAAACACCTCGCCCCTAGCACCTCGAGGGGGAGGGTGGCGTTTTTGAAAAAAGTTAGCAAAAATCGCTAAGGGGCTTGTTGCAGCCCAAACCCGATGAAGGGTTAGCTCGAAAACACCTCGCCCCTAGCACCTCGAGGTGGATGGTGGCGTTTTTCAAAAAACATAGCAAAAATCGCTAAGGGGCTCGTTGCAGGCCAAACCCGACAAAGGGTTATCTCGAAAACACCTCGCCCCTAGCACCTCGAGGTGGATGGTGGCGTTTTTCAAAAAACTTAGCAAAAATCGCTATGGGGCTTGTTGTAGCCTAAACCCGATGAAGGGTTAGCTTGAAAACACCTTGCCCCTAGCACCTCGAGAGGGATGGTGGCATTTTTTAAAAAACATAGCAAAAATCACTAAGGGGCTTGTTGCAGCCCAAACCCGACGAAGGGTTAGCTCGAAAACACCTCGCCCCTAGCACTTTGAGGGGGAGGGTAGTGTTTTCGAAAAAACATAGCAAAAATAGCTAAGGAGCTTGTTGCAGCCCAAACCCGACGAAGGGTTAGCTCGAAAACACCTCGCCCCTTGCACCTCGCGGGGCAGGGTGGCATTTTTCAAATAAATTACCAAAAATCGCTAAGGGGCTCATTGCAGCCCAAACCCGACGAAGGGCTCGCTCGAAAACACCTCGCCCATAGCATCTCGAGAGGGAGGGTGGCACTTTTCCAAAAACTTAGCAAAAATAGCTAAGGGGCTCGTTACTGCCAAAACCCGATAAAGGGTTCGCTCGAAACCACCTCACCCCTAGCACCACGAGGGGGAGGGTGGTGTTTTTCAAAAAACATAGCAAAAATCGCTAAGGGGCTTGTTGCAGCCCAAACCTGACGAAGGGCTCGCTCGAAAACACCTCGCCCCTAGCACCTCGAGGTGGATGGTGGCATTTTTCAAAAAACTTAGCAAAAATCGCTAAGGGGCTTGTTGTAGCCCAAACCCGACAAAGGGTTCGCTTGAAAACACCTTGCCCCTAGCACCTTGATGTGGATGGAAGCATTTTTCAAAAAACATAGCAAAAATTGCTAAGGGTCTCGTTGCAGCCCAAACTTGATGATGGGTTAGCTCGAAAACACCTCGCCCCTAGCACTTCGAGGGGGAGGGTGGTGTTTTTTAAAAAAACTTCGCAAAAATCGCTATGGGGATCGTTGCAGCCCAAACCTGACGAAGGGTTCACTCGAAAACACCTCGTCCCTAGCACGTCGAGGGGGAGGTTGGCATTTTAAAAAAAAACATGGCAAAAATCACTAAGTGGCTCATTGCATCCCAAACCCAATGAAGGGTTCGCTTGAAAACACCTTGCCCCTAGCACCTCGAGAGGAAGGGTGGTGTTTTTCAAAAAACATAGCAAAAATCACTAAGGGGCTCGTTGCAGCCCATGCCCCACGAAGGGTTTGCTCGAAAACTCCTCGCCCCTAGCACCCCGAGGAGGAGGGTGGCGTTTTTCAAAAAAGTTAGCAAAAATCGCAAAGGGGCTATTTGCATCCCAAACCCGACGACGGGTTGGCTCGAAAACACCTCGCCCCTAGCACCTCGAGGGGGAGAGTGGCGTTTTTGAAAAAAGTTAGCAAAAATCGCTAAGGGGCTTGTTGCAGCCCAAACCCGACGAAGGGTTAGCTCGAAAACACCTCGCCCCTAGCACTTTGAGGGGGAAGGTGGTGTTTTCGAACAAACATAGCAAAAATAGCTAAGGAGCTTGTTGCAGCCCAAACCCGACGAAGGGTTAGCTCGAAAACACCTCGCCCCTAGCACCTCGAGAGGGAGGGTGGCATTTTTCAAATAAATTACAAAAAATCTCTAAGGGGCTCGTTGCAGCCCAAATCCGATGAAGGGCTCGCTCGAAAACACCTCGCCCCTAACACTGCAAGGGGCAGGGTTGTGTTTTTCAATAAAACTTCACAAAAATCACTATGGGGATCGTTGCAGCCCAAACCTGATGAAGGGTTCACTCGAAAACACCTCGTCCCTAGCACGTCGAGGGGGAGGTTGGCATTTTTTAAAAAAACTTAGCAAAAATCACTAAGTGGCTCATTGCTGCCCAAACCCAATGAAGGGTTCGCTTAAAAACACCTTGCCCCTAGCACCTCGAGGGGGAGGGTGGCGTTTTTCAAAAAACGTAGCAAAAATCGCTAAGGGGCTCATTGCAGCCCAAACCCAACGAAGGGTTACCTCAAAAACACCTCGCCCCTAGTACCTCGAGGAGGAGGGTGGCGTTTTTCAAAAAAGTTAGCAAAAATCGCAAAGGGGCTAGTTGCATCCCAAACCCGACGAAGGGTTGGTTCGAAAACACCTCGCCCCTAGCACCTCGACGGGGATGGTGGCATTTTTCAAAAAAGTTAGCAAAAATCGCTAAGGGGCTCGTTGCAGCCCAAACCGGCCAAAGGGCTCACTCGAAAACACCTCGCCGCTAGCACCTTGAGAGGGAGGGTGGCGTTTTTCCAGAAGCATAGTAAAAATTGCTAAGGGGCTCGTTGCTGCCCAAACCCGACGAAGGGTTCGCTCGAAAACACCTCGCCCCTAGCACCTCGAGGTGGATGGTGGCGTTTTTCAAAAAACTTAGCAAAAATCGCTAAGAGGCTTGTTGCAGCCCAAACCCGATGAAGGGTTAGCTTGAAAACACCTTGCCCCTAACACCTCGAGGGGGATGGTGGCATTTTTCAAAAAACATAGCAAAAATCGCTAAGGGGCTTGTTGCAGCCCAAAGCCGATGAAGGGTTCGCTCGAAAACACCTCGCCCCTAGCACTTTGAGGGGGAGGGTGGTGTTTTTTGAAGAAACTTAGGAAAAATAGCTAAGGGGCTCGTTGCAGCCCAACCCCGATGAAGGGTTCCCTTGAAAACACCTTGTCCCTAGCACGTCGAGGGGGAGGCTGGCGTTTTTAAAAAAAACATAGCAAAAATCACTAGGGGCTCATTGCATCCCAAACCCAATGAAGGGTTCGCTCGAAAACACCTTGCCCCTAGCACCTTGAGGGGGATGGTGGCATTTTTCAAAAAACATAACAAAAATTGCTAAGGGGCTCGTTGCAGCCCAAACCTGACGATGGGTTAGCTCAAAAACACCTCGCCCCTAGCACTTCGAGGGGGAGGGTGGTGTTTTTCGAAAAAACTTCACAAAAATCGCTAAGGGGATCGTTGCAGCCCAAACCTGACGAAGGGTTCACTCGAAAACACCTCGTCCCTAGCACGTCGAGGGGGAGGGTGGCATTTTTTAAAAACTTAGCAAAAATCACTAAGTGGCTCATTGCAGCCCAAACCCAATGAAGGGTTCGCTTGAAAACACCTTGCCCCTAGCACCACGAGAGGGAGGGTGGCGTTTTCCAAAAAACATAGCAAAAGTCGCTAAGGGGCTCGTTGCAGCCCAAACCCAACGAAGGGTTAGCTCGAAAACACCTCGCCCCTAGCACCTCGAGGAGGAGGGTGGCGTTTTTCAAAAAACTTAGCAAAAATCACAAAGGGGCTAGTTGCATCCCAAACCCGACGAAGGGTTGGTTCGAAAACACCTCGCCCCTAGCACCTCGACGGGGATGGTGGCATTTTTCAAAAAAGTTAGCAAAAATCGCTAAGGGGCTCGTTGCAGCCCAAACCGGCCGAAGGGCTCACTCGAAAACACCTCGCCGCTAGCACCTTGAGAGGGAGGGTGGCGTTTTTCCAGAAGCATAGTAAAAATTGCTAAGGGGCCGTTGCTGCCCAAACCCGACGAAGGGTTCGTTGCAGCCCAAACCTGACGATGGGTTAGCTCGAAAACACCTCGCCCCTAGCACTTCGAGGGGGAGGGTGGTGTTTTTCAAAAAAACTTCACACAAATCGCTAAGGGGATTGTTGCAAACCAAACCTGACGAAGGGTTCACTCGAAAACACCTCATCCCTAGCATGTCGAGGGGGAGGGTGGCATTTTTAAAAAAAAACTTAGCAAAAATTACTAAGTGGCTCATTGCAGCCCAAACCCAATGAAGGGTTCGCTCGAAAACACCTTGCCCCTAGCACCTCGAGGGGGAGGGTGGCGTTTTTCAAAAAACATAGCAAAAATTGCTAAGGGGCTTATTGTAGCCCAAACCCAACGAAGGGTTAGCTCGAAAACACCTCGCCCCTAGCGCCTGGAGGAGGAGGGTAACATTTTTCAAAAAACTTAGCAAAAATCACAAAGGGGCTAGTTGCATCCCAAACCCGACGAAGGGTTGGCTCGAAAACACCTCGCCCCTAGCACCTCGAGGGGGAGGGTGGCGTTTTTCAAAAAAGTTAGCAAAAATCGCAAATGGGCTAGTTGCATCCCAAACCCGACGAAGGGTTCCCTTGAAAACACCTCGCCCCTAGCACCTTGAGGGGGATGGTGGCGTTTTTCAAAAAAGTTAGCAAAAATCGCTAAGGGGCTCGTTGCAGCCCAAACCAGCCGAAGGGCTCACTCGAAAACACCTCGCCCCTAGCACCTCGAGAGGGAGGGTGGCGTTTTTCCAAGAACATAGTAAAAATTGCTAAGCGGCTCGTTGCTGCCCAAACCCGATGAAGGGTTCGCTCGAAAACACCTCACCCCAAGCACCTCGAGGTGGATGGTGGCGTTTTTCAAAAAACTTAGCAAAAATCGCTAAGGGGCTTGTTGTAGCCCAAACCCGATGAAGGGTTAGCTTGAAAACACCTTGCCCCTAACACCTCGAGGGGGATGGTGGCATTTTTCAAAAAACATAGCAAAAATCGCTAAGGGGCTTGTTGCAGACCAAACCCGATGAAGGGTTAGATCGAAAACACCTCGCCCCTAACACTTTGAGGGGGAGGGTGGTGTTTTTCGAAGAAAGTTAGCAAAAATAGCTAAGGGGCTCGTTGCAGCCCAAACCCGATGAAGGGTTCCCTTGAAAACACCTCGTCCCTAGCACGTCAAGGGGGAGGGTGGCGTTTTTAAAAAAACTTAGCAAAAATCACTAGGGGCTCATTGCAGCCTAAACCCAATGAAGAGTTCGCTCGAAAACACCTCGCCACTAGCACCACGAGGAGGAGGGTGGTGTTTTTCAAAAAACTTAGCAAAAATCGCAAATGGGCTAGTTGCATCCCAAACCCGACGAAGGGTTGGCTCGAAAACAACTCGCCCCTAGCACCGCGAGGGGGAGGGTAGCGTTTTTCAAAAAAGTTAGCAAAAATCGCTAAGGGGCTCGTTGTAGCCCAAACCGGCCGAAGGGTTCGCTCGAAAACACCTTGCCCCTAGCACCTCGTGTGGGAGGGTGGCGTTTTTCCAAAAACATAGTAAAAATTGCTAAGGGGCTCGTTGCAGCCCAAACCTGACGATGGGTTAGCTCGAAAACACCTCGCCCCTAGCACTTCGAGGGGGAGGGTGGTGTTTTTCAAAAAAACTTCACACAAATCGCTAAGGGGATTGTTGCAAACCAAACCTGACGAAGGGTTCACTCGAAAACACCTCATCCCTAGCATGTCGAGGGGGAGGGTGGCATTTTTTAAAAAAAACTTAGCAAAAATTACTAAGTGGCTCATTGCAGCCCAAACCCAATGAAGGGTTCGCTCGAAAACACCTTGCCCCTAGCACCTCGAGGGGGAGGGTGGCGTTTTTCATAAAACATAGCAAAAATTGCTAAGGGGCTTATTGTAGCCCAAACCCAACGAAGGGTTAGCTCGAAAACACCTCGCCCCTAGCGCCTGGAGGAGGAGGGTAACATTTTTCAAAAAACTTAGCAAAAATCACAAAGGGGCTAGTTGCATCCCAAACCCGACGAAGGGTTGGCTCGAAAACACCTCGCCCCTAGCACCTCGAGGGGGAGGGTGGCGTTTTTCAAAAAAGTTAGCAAAAATCGCAAATGGGCTAGTTGCATCCCAAACCCGACGAAGGGTTCCCTTGAAAACACCTCGCCCCTAGCACCTTGAGGGGGATGGTGGCGTTTTTCAAAAAAGTTAGCAAAAATCGCTAAGGGGCTCGTTGCAGCCCAAACCAGCCGAAGGGCTCACTCGAAAACACCTCGCCCCTAGCACCTCGAGAGGGAGGGTGGCGTTTTTCCAAAAACATAGTAAAAATTGCTAAGCGGCTCGTTGCTGCCCAAACCCGATGAAGGGTTCGCTCGAAAACACCTCACCCCAAGCACCTCGAGGTGGATGGTGGCGTTTTTCAAAAAACTTAGCAAAAATCGCTAAGGGGCTTGTTGTAGCCCAAACCCGATGAAGGGTTAGCTTGAAAACACCTTGCCCCTAACACCTCGAGGGGGATGGTGGCATTTTTCAAAAAACATAGCAAAAATCGCTAAGGGGCTTGTTGCAGACCAAACCCGATGAAGGGTTAGATCGAAAACACCTCGCCCCTAACACTTTGAGGGGGAGGGTGGTGTTTTTCGAAGAAAGTTAGCAAAAATAGCTAAGGGGCTCGTTGCAGCCCAAACCCGATGAAGGGTTCCCTTGAAAACACCTCGTCCCTAGCACGTCGAGGGGGAGGGTGGCGTTTTTAAAAAAACTTAGCAAAAATCATTAGGGGCTCATTGCAGCCTAAACCCAATGAAGAGTTCGCTCGAAAACACCTCGCCACTAGCACCACGAGGAGGAGGGTGGTGTTTTTCAAAAAACTTAGCAAAAATCGCAAATGGGCTAGTTGCATCCCAAACCCGACGAAGGGTTGGCTCGAAAACAACTCGCCCCTAGCACCGCGAGGGGGAGGGTAGCGTTTTTCAAAAAAGTTAGCAAAAATCGCTAAGGGGCTCGTTGTAGCCCAAACCGGCCGAAGGGTTCGCTCGAAAACACCTTGCCCCTAGCACCTCGTGTGGGAGGGTGGCGTTTTTCCAAAAACATAGTAAAAATTGCTAAGGGGCTCGTTGCAGCCCAAACCTGACGATGGGTTAGCTCGAAAACACCTCGCCCCTAGCACTTCGAGGGGGAGGGTGGTGTTTTTCAAAAAAACTTCACACAAATCGCTAAGGGGATTGTTGCAAACCAAACCTGACGAAGGGTTCACTCGAAAACACCTCATCCCTAGCATGTCGAGGGGGAGGGTGGCATTTTTTAAAAAAAACTTAGCAAAAATTACTAAGTGGCTCATTGCAGCCCAAACCCAATGAAGGGTTCGCTCGAAAACACCTTGCCCCTAGCACCTCGAGGGGGAGGGTGGCGTTTTTCAAAAAACATAGCAAAAATTGCTAAGGGGCTTATTGTAGCCCAAACCCAACGAAGGGTTAGCTCGAAAACACCTCGCCCCTAGCGCCTGGAGGAGGAGGGTAACATTTTTCAAAAAACTTAGCAAAAATCACAAAGGGGCTAGTTGCATCCCAAACCCGACGAAGGGTTGGCTCGAAAACACCTCGCCCCTAGCACCTCGAGGGGGAGGGTGGCGTTTTTCAAAAAAGTTAGCAAAAATCGCAAATGGGCTAGTTGCATCCCAAACCCGACGAAGGGTTCCCTTGAAAACACCTCGCCCCTAGCACCTTGAGGGGGATGGTGGCGTTTTTCAAAAAAGTTAGCAAAAATCGCTAAGGGGCTCGTTGCAGCCCAAACCAGCCGAAGGGCTCACTCGAAAACACCTCGCCCCTAGCACCTCGAGAGGGAGGGTGGCGTTTTTCCAAAAACATAGTAAAAATTGCTAAGCGGCTCGTTGCTGCCCAAACCCGATGAAGGGTTCGCTCGAAAACACCTCACCCCAAGCACCTCGAGGTGGATGGTGGCGTTTTTCAAAAAACTTAGCAAAAATCGCTAAGGGGCTTGTTGTAGCCCAAACCCGATGAAGGGTTAGCTTGAAAACACCTTGCCCCTAACACCTCGAGGGGGATGGTGGCATTTTTCAAAAAACATAGCAAAAATCGCTAAGGGGCTTGTTGCAGACCAAACCCGATGAAGGGTTAGATCGAAAACACCTCGCCCCTAACACTTTGAGGGGGAGGGTGGTGTTTTTCGAAGAAAGTTAGCAAAAATAGCTAAGGGGCTCGTTGCAGCCCAAACCCGATGAAGGGTTCCCTTGAAAACACCTCGTCCCTAGCACGTCGAGGGGGAGGGTGGCGTTTTTAAAAAAACTTAGCAAAAATCACTAGGGGCTCATTGCAGCCTAAACCCAATGAAGAGTTTGCTCGAAAACACCTCGCCACTAGCACCACGAGGAGGAGGGTGGTGTTTTTCAAAAAACTTAGCAAAAATTGCAAATGGGCTAGTTGCATCCCAAACCCGACGAAGGGTTGGCTCGAAAACAACTCGCCCCTAGCACCGCGAGGGGGAGGGTAGCGTTTTTCAAAAAAGTTAGCAAAAATCGCTAAGGGGCTCGTTGTAGCCCAAACCGGCCGAAGGGTTCGCTCGAAAACACCTTGCCCCTAGCACCTCGAGGGGGATGGTGGCAGTTTTCAAAAAACATAGCAAAAATTGCTAAGGGGCTCGTTGCAGCCTAAACTTGACGATGGGTTAGCTCGAAAACACCTCGCCCCTAGCACTTTGAGGGGGAGCGTGGTGTTTTTCAAAAAAACATCGCAAAAATCGCTAAGGGGATTGTTGCAAACCATACCTGACGAAGGGTTCACTCGAAAACACCTCATCCCTAGCATGTCGAGGGGGAGGGTGGCATTTTTAAAAAAAACTTAGCAAAAATTACTAAGTGGCTCATTGCAGCCCAAACCCAATGAAGGGCTCGCTTGAAAACACCTTGCCCCTAGCACCTCGAGGGGGAGGGTGGCGTTTTTCAAAAAACATAGCAAAAATTGCTAAGGGGCTTGTTGTAGCCCAAACCCAACGAAGGGTTAGCTCGAAAACACCTCGCCCCTAGCACGTGGAGGAGGAGGGTGACGTTTTTCAAAAAACTTAGCAAAAATCGCAAAGGGGCTAGTTGCATCCCAAACCCGACGAAGGGTTGGCTCGAAAACACCTCGCCCGTAGCACCTCGAGGGGGAGGGTGGCGTTTTTCAAAAAAGTTAGCAAAAATCGCTAAGGGGCTCGTTGCAGCCCAAACTAGCCGAAGGGCTCACTCAAAAGCCCTCGCCCCGAGCACCACGAGAGGGAGGGTGGCGTTTTTGCAAAAACATAGTAAAAATTGCTAAGCGGCTCGTTGCTACCCAAACCCGATGAAGGGTTCGCTCGAAAACACCTCACCCCTAGCACCTCGAGGTGGATGGTGGCGTTTTTCTAAAAACTTAGCAAAAATCGCTAAGGGGCTTGATGTAGCCCAAACCCGATGAAGGGTTAGCTTGAAAACACCTTGCCCCTAACACCTCGAGGGGGATGGTGGCATTTTTGAAAAAACATAGCAAAAATCGCTAAGGGGCTTGTTGCAGCCCAAACCCGATGAAGGGTTAGCTCGAAAGCACCTCGCCCCTAGCACTTTGAGGGGGAGGGTGGTGTTTTTCAAAGAAACTTAGAAAAAATAGCTAAGGGGCTCGTTGCAGCCCAAAGCCGACGAACGGTTCCCTTGAAAACACCTCGTCCCTAGCACGTCGAGGGTGAGACTGGCATTTTTAAAAAACCTTAGCAAAAATCACTAGGGGCTAATTGCAGCCCAAACCCAATGAAGGGTTCGCAAGAAAACACCTTGCCCCTAGCACCTTGAGGGGGATGGTGGCATTTTTCAAAAAACATAGCAAAAATTGCTAAGGGGCTCGTTGCAGCCCAAACCTGATGATGGGTTAGCTCGAAAACACCTCGCCCCTAGCACTTTGAGGGGGAGGGTGGTGTTTTTCAAAAAAACATCGCAAAAATCGCTAAGGGGATTGTTGCAAACCATACCTGACGAAGGGTTCACTCGAAAACACCTCGTCCCTACCATGTCGAGGGGGAGGGTGGCATTTTTAAAAAAAACTTAGCAAAAATTACTAAGTGACTCATTGCAGCCCAAACCCAATGAAGGGTTCGCTTTAAAACACCTTGCCCCTAGCACCTCGAGGGGGAGGGTGGCGTTTTTCAAAAAACATAGCAAAAATTGCTAAGGGGCTTGTTGTAGCCCAAACCCAACGAAGGGTTAGCTCGAAAACACCTCGCCCCTAGCACCTGGAGGAGGAGGGTGGCGATTTTCAAAAAACTTAGCAAAAATCGCCAAGGGGCTAGTTGCATCCCAAACCCGACGAAGGGTTGGCTCGAAAACACCTCGCCCCTAGCACCTCGAGGGGGAGGGTGGCGTTTTTCAAAAAGTTAGCAAAAATCGCTAAGGGGCTCGTTGCAGCCCAAACTAGCCGAAGGGCTCACTCGAAAGCCCTCACCCCGAGCACCTCGAGAGGGAGGGTGGCGTTTTTTCCAAAAACATAGTAAAAATTGCTAAGCGGCTCGTTGCTACCCAAACCCGATGAAGGGTTCGCTCGAAAACACCTCACCCCTAGCACCTCGAGGTGGATGGTGGCGTTTTTCTAAAAACTTAGCAAAAATCGCTAAGGGGCTTGTTGCAGCCCAAACCCGATGAAGGGTTAGCTCGAAAGCACCTCGCCCCTAGCACTTTGAGGGGGGGGGGGTGGTGTTTTTCGAAGAAACTTAGCAAAAATAGCTAAGGGGCTCGTTGCAGCCCAAAGCCGACGAACGGTTCCCTTGAAAACACCTCGTCCCTAGCACGTCGAGGGGGAGACTGGCATTTTTAAAAAACCTTAGCGAAAATCACTAGGGGCTCATTGCAGCCCAAACCCAATGAAGGGTTCTCTCGAAAACACCTTGCCCCTAGCACCTTGAGGGGGATGGTGGCATTTTTCAAAAAAACATAGCAAAAATTCCTAAGGGGCTCGTTGCAGCCCAAACCTGACGATGCGTTAGCTCGAAAACACCTCGCCCCTAGCACTTCGAGGGGGAGGGTGGTGTTTTTCAAAAAAACTTCACACAAATCGCTAAGGGGATTGTTGCAAACCAAATCTGACGAAGGGTTCACTCGAAAACACCTCATCCCTAGCATGTCGAGGGGGAGGGTGGCATTTAAAAAAAAAAACTTAGCAAAAATTACTAAGTGGCTCATTGCAGCCCAAACCAAATGAATGGTTCGCTCGAAAACACCTTGCCCCTAGCACCTTGAGGGGGAGGGTGGCATTTTTCAAAAAACATAGCAAAAATTGCTAAGGGGCGTATTGTAGCCCAAACCCAACGAAGGGTTAGCTCGAAAACACCTCGCCCCTAGCACCTGGAGGAGGAGGGTAACATTTTTCAAAAAACTTAGCAAAAATCACAAAGGGGCAAGTTGCATCCCAAACGCGACGAAGGGTTGGCTCGAAAACACCTCGCCCCTTGCACCTCGAGGGGGAGGGTGGCATTTTTCAAAAAAGTTAGCAAAAATCGCTAAGGGGCTCGTTGCAGCCCAAACCAGCCGAAGGGCTCACTCGAAAACACCTCGCGCCTAGCACCTCGAGAGGGAGGGTGGCGTTTTTCCAAAAACATAGTAAAAATTGCTAAGCGGCTTGTTGCTGCCCAAACCCGATGAAGGGTTCGCTCGAAAACACCTCACCCCAAGCACCTCGAGGTGGATGGTGGCGTTTTTCAAAAAACATAGCAAAAATTGCTAAGGGGCTCGTTGCAGCCCAAACCTGACGATGCATTAGCTCGAAAACACCTCGCCCCTAGCACTTCAAGGGGGAGGGTGGTGTTTTTAAAAAAAACTTCACACAAATCGCTAAGGGGATTGTTGCAAACCAAACCTGACGAAGGGTTCACTCGAAAACACCTCATCCCTAGCATGTCGAGGGGGAGGGTGGCATTTTAAAAAAAAACTTAGCAAAAATTACTAAG
This sequence comes from Eleusine coracana subsp. coracana, assembly GCA_032690845.1. NCBI lineage: Eukaryota > Viridiplantae > Streptophyta > Magnoliopsida > Poales > Poaceae > Eleusine > Eleusine coracana. The sequence continues at coordinate 42,377 of MU847665.1, forward strand.
TGGCTCATTGCAGCCCAAACCCAATGAAGGGTTCGCTCGAAAACACCTTGCCCCTATCACCTCGAGGGGGAGGGTGGCGTTTTTCAAAAAACATAGCAAAAATTTCTAAGGGGCTTGTTGTAGCCCAAACCCAACGAAGGGTTAGCTCGAAAACACCTCGCCCCTAGCACCTGGAGGAGGAGGGTAACATTTTTAAAAAAACTTAGCAAAAATCACAAATGGGCTAGTTGCATCCCAAACCCGATGAAGGGTTGAATCGAAAACACCTCGCCCCAAGCACCTCGAGGGGGAGGGTGGCGTTTTTCAAAAAAGTTAGCAAAAATTGCTAAGGGGCTCGTTGCAGCCAAAACCAGCCGAAGGGCTCACTCGAAAACACCTCGCCCCTAGCACCTCGAGAGGGAGGGTGGCGTTTTTCCAAAAACATAGTAAAAATTGCTAAGCGGCTCGTTGCTACCCAAACCCGATGAAGGGTTCGCTCGAAAACACCTCACCCCTAGCACCTCGAGGTGGATGGTGGCGTTTTTCAAAAAACTTAGCAAAAATCGCTAAGGGGCTTGTTGTAGCCCAAACCCGATGAAGGGTTAGCTTGAAAACACCTTGTCCCTAACACCTCGAGGGGGATGGTGGCATTTTTCAAAACACATAGCAAAAATCGCTAAGGGGCTTGTTGCAGACTAAACCCGATGAAGGGTTAGCTCGAAAACACCTCGCCCCTAACACTTTGAGGGGGAGGGTGGTGTTTTTCGAAGAAAGTTAGCAAAAATAGCTAAGGGGCTCATTGCAGCCCAAACCCGATGAAGGGTTCCCTTGAAAACACCTCGTCCCTAGCACGTCGAGGGGGAGGCTGGCATTTTTAAAAAACTTAGCAAAAATCACTAGGGGATCATTGCAGCCCAAGCCCAATGAAGGGTTCACTAAAAAACACCTTGCCCCTAACACCTCGAGGGGGATGGTGGCATTTTTCAAAAAACATAGCAAAAATCGCTAAGGGGCTTGTTGCAGCCCAAACCCGATGAAGGGTTAGCTCGAAAGCACCTCGCCCTAGCACTTTGAGGGGGAGGGTGGTGTTTTTCGAAGAAACTTATCAAAAATAGCTAAGGGGCTCGTTGCAGCCCAAAGCCGACGAACGGTTCCCTTGAAAACACCTCGTCCCTAGCACGTCGAGGGGGAGACTGGCATTTTTAAAAAACCTTAGCAAAAATCACTAGGGGCTCATTGCAGCGCCAACCCAATGAAGGGTTGGCTCGAAAACACCTTGCCCCTAGCACCTTGAGGGGGATGGTGGCATTTTTCAAAAAACATAGCAAAAATTGCTAAGGGGCTCGTTGCAGCCCAAACCTGACGATGGGTTAGCTCGAAAGCACCTCGCCCCTAGCACTTTGAGGGGGAGGGTGGTGTTTTTCGAAGAAACTTAGCAAAAATAGCTAAGGGGCTCGTTGCAGCCCAAAGCCGACGAACGGTTCCCTTGAAAACACCTCGTCCCTAGCACGTCGAGGGGGAGACTGGCATTTTTAAAAAACCTTAGCAAAAATCACTAGGGGCTCATTGCAGCCCAAACCCAATGAAGGGTTCTCTCGAAAACACCTTGCCCCTAGCACCTTGAGGGGGATGGTGGCATTTTTCAAAAAAACATAGCAAAAATTCCTAAGGGGCTCGTTGCAGCCCAAACCTGACGATGCGTTAGCTCGAAAACACCTCGCCCCTAGCACTTCGAGGGGGAGGGTGGTGTTTTTCAAAAAAACTTCACACAAATCGCTAAGGGGATTGTTGCAAACGAAATCTGACGAAGGGTTCACTCGAAAACACCTCATCCCTAGCATGTCGAGGGAGAGGGTGGCATTTAAAAAAAAAAACTTAGCAAAAATTACTAAGTGGCTCATTGCAGCCCAAACCCAATGAAGGGTTCGCTCGAAAACACCTTGCCCCTATCACCTCGAGGGGGAGGGTGGCATTTTTCAAAAAACATAGCAAAAATTTCTAAGGGGCTTGTTGTAGCCCAAACCCAACCAAGGGTTAGCTCGAAAACACCTCGCCCCTAGCACCTGGAGGAGGAGGGTAACATTTTTCAAAAAACTTAGCAAAAATCACAAATGGGCTAGTTGCATCCCAAACCCGACGAAGGGTTGAATCGAAAACACCTCGCCCCAAGCACCTCGAGGGGGAGGGTAGCGTTTTTCAAAAAAGTTAGCAAAAATTGCTAAGGGGCTCGTTGCAGCCAAAACCAGCCGAAGGGCTCACTCGAAAACACCTCGCCCCTAGCACCTCGAGAGGGAGGGTGGCGTTTTTCCAAAAACATAGTAAAAATTGCTAAGCGGCTCGTTGCTGCCCAAACCCGATGAAGGGTTCGCTCGAAAACACCTCACCCCAAGCACCTCGAGGTGGATGGTGGCGTTTTTCAAAAAACTTAGCAAAAATCGCTAAGGGACTTGTTGTAGCCCAAACCCGATGAAGGGTTAGCTTGAAAACACTTTGCCTCTAACACCTCGAGGGGGATGGTGGCGTTTTTCAAAAAACATAGCAAAAATCGCTAAGGGGCTTGTTGCAGACCAAACCCGATGAAGGTTTAGCTCGAAAACACCTCGCCCCTAACACTTTGAGGGGGAGGGTGGTGTTTTTCGAAGAAAGTTAGCAAAAATAGCTAAGGGGCTCGTTGCAGCCCAAACCCGATGAAGGGTTCCCTTGAAAACACCTCGTCCCTAGCACGTCGAGGGGGAGGCTGGCATTTTTAAAAAACTTAGCAAAAATCACTAGGGGATCATTGCAGCCCAAACCCAATGAAGGGTTCACTCGAAAACACCTTGCCGCTAGCACCTTGAGGGGGATGGTGGCATTTTTCAAAAAACATAGCAAAAATTGCTAAGGGGCTCGTTGCAGCCCAAACCTGACGATGCGTTAGCTCGAAAACACCTCGCCCCTAGCACTTCAAGGGGGAGGGTGGTGTTTTTAAAAAAAACTTCACACAAATCGCTAAGGGGATTGTTGCAAACCAAACCTGACGAAGGGTTCACTCGAAAACACCTCATCCCTAGCATGTCGAGGGGGAGGGTGGCATTTTAAAAAAAAACTTAGCAAAAATTACTAAGTGGCTCATTGCAGCCCAAACCCAATGAAGGGTTCGCTCGAAAACACCTTGCCCCTATCACCTCGAGGGGGAGGGTGGCATTTTTCAAAAAACATAGCAAAAATTTCTAAGGGGCTTGTTGTAGCCCAAACCCAACGAAGGGTTAGCTCGAAAACACCTCGCCCCTAGCACCTGGAGGAGGAGGGTAACATTTTTCAAAAAACTTAGCAAAAATCACAAATGGGCTAGTTGCATCCCAAACCCGACGAAGGGTTGAATCGAAAACACCTCGCCCCAAGCACCTCGAGGGGGAGGGTGGCGTTTTTCAAAAAAGTTAGCAAAAATTGCTAAGGGGCTCGTTGCAGCCAAAACCAGCCGAAGGGCTCACTCGAAAACACCTCGCCCCTAGCACCTCGAGAGGGAGGGTGGCGTTTTTCCAAAAACATAGTAAAAATTGCTAAGCGACTCGTTGCTACCCAAACCCGATGAAGGGTTCGCTCGAAAACACATCACCCCTAGCACCTCGAGGTGGATGGTGGCGTTTTTCAAAAAACTTAGCAAAAATCGCTCAGGGGCTTGTTGTAGCCCAAACCCGATGAAGGGTTAGCTTGAAAACACCTTGTCCCTAACACCTCGAGGGGGATGGTGGCATTTTTCAAAACACATAGCAAAAATCGCTAAGGGGCTTGTTGCAGACTAAACCCGATGAAGGGTTAGCTCGAAAACACCTCGCCCCTAACACTTTGAGGGGGAGGGTGGTGTTTTTCGAAGAAAGTTAGTAAAAATAGCTAAGGGGCTCATTGCAGCCCAAACCCGATGAAGGGTTCCCTTGAAAACACCTCGTCCCTAGCACGTCGAGGGGGAGGCTGGCATTTTTAAAAAACTTAGCAAAAATCACTAGGGGATCATTGCAGCCCAAGCCCAATGAAGGGTTCACTAAAAACACCTTGCCCCTAACACCTCGAGGGGGATGGTGGCATTTTTCAAAAAACATAGCAAAAATCGCTAAGGGGCTTGTTGCAGCCCAAACCCGATGAAGGGTTAGCTCGAAAGCACCTCGCCCTAGCACTTTGTGGGGGAGGGTGGTGTTTTTCGAAGAAACTTATCAAAAATAGCTAAGGGGCTCGTTGCAGCCCAAAGCCGACGAACGGTTTCCCTTGAAAACACCTCGTCCCTAGCACGTCGAGGGGGAGACTGGCATTTTTAAAAACCTTAGCAAAAATCACTAGGGGCTCATTGCAGCGCCAACCCAATGAAGGGTTGGCTCGAAGACACCTTGCCCCTAGCACCTTGAGGGGGATGGTGGCATTTTTCAAAAAACATAGCAAAAATTGCTAAGGGGCTCGTTGCAGCCCAAACCTGACGATGGGTTAGCTCGAAAACACCTCGCCCCTAGCACTTTGAGGGGGAGGGTGGTGTTTTTCAAAAAAACATCGCAAAAATTGCTAAGGGGATTATTGCAAACCATACCTGACGAAGGGTTCACATCAAAAACACCTCGTCCCTAGCATGTCCAGGGGGAGGGTGGCATTATTAAAAAAAACTTAGCAAAAATTACTAAGTGACTCATTGCAGCCCAAACCCAATGATGGGTTTGCTTGAAAACACCTTACCCCTAGCACCTCGAGGGGGAGGGTGGCGTTTTTCAAAAAACATAGCAAAAATTGCTAAGGGGCTTGTTGTAGCCCAAACCCAACGAAGGGTTAGCTCGAAAACACCTCGCCCCTAGCACCTGGAGGAGGAGGTGGCGTTTTCAAAAAACTTAGCAAAAATTGCAAAGGGGCTAGTTGCATCCCAAACCCGACGAAGGGTTGGCTCGAAAACACCTTGCCCCTAGCACCTCGAGGGGGAGGGTGGCGTTTTTCAAAAAAGTTAGCAAAAATCGCTAAGGGGCTCGTTGCAGCCCAAACTAGCCGAAGGGCTCACTCGAAAGCCCTCGCCCCGAGCACCTCGAGAGGGAGGGTGGCGTTTTTTCCAAAAACATAGTAAAAATGGCTAAGCGGCTCGTTGCTGCCAAAACCCAATGAAGGGTTCGCTCGAAACACCTCACCCCTAGCACCTCGAGGTGGATGGTGGCGTTTTTCTAAAAACTTAGCAAAAATCGCTAAGGGGCTTGTTGTAGCCCAAACCCGATGAAGGGTTAGCTTGAAAACACCTCACCCCTAGCACCTCGAGGTGGATGGTGGCGTTTTTCTAAAAACTTAGCAAAAATCGCTAAGGGGCTTGTTTGCAGCCCAAACCCGATGAAGGGTTAGCTCGAAAGCACCTCGCCCCTAGCACTTTGAGGGGGAGGGTGGTGTTTTTCGAAGAAACTTAGCAAAAATAGCTAAGGGGCTCGTTGCAGCCCAAAGCCGACGAACGGTTCCCTTGAAAACACCTCGTCCCTAGCACGTCGAGGGGGAGACTGGCATTTTTAAAAAAACCTTAGCAAAAATCACTAGGGGCTCATTGCAGCCCAAACCCAATGAAGGGTTCTCTCAAAAACACCTTGCCCCTAGCACCTTGAGGGGGATGGTGGCATTTTTCAAAAAAACATAGCAAAAAATTGCTAAGGGGCTCGTTGCAGCCCAAACCTGACCATAGCGTTAGCTCGAAAACACCTCGCCCCTAGCACTTCGAGGGGGAGGGTGGTGTTTTTCAAAAAAACTTCACACAAATCGCGAAGGGGATTGTTGCAAACCAAATCTGACGAAGGGTTCACATCGAAAACACCTCATCCCTAGCATGTCGAGGGGGAGGGTGGCATTTTGAAAAAAAAAACCTGAGCAAAATTACTAAGTGGCTCATTGCAGCCCAAACCCAATGAAGGGTTCGCTCGAAAACACCTTGCCCCTAGCACCTCGAGGGGGAGGGTGGCATTTTCAAAAAACATAGCAAAAATTGCTAAGGGGCTTATTGTAGCCCAAACCCACCGAAGGGTTAGCTCGAAAACACCTCGCCCCTAGCACCTTGGGGGGAGGGCATTTTTTCAAAAACTTAGCAAAATCTAAAAGGGCTCGTTGCATCCCAAACCCGACGAAGGG
>MU847666.1:0-48406 GCA_032690845.1 Eleusine coracana subsp. coracana
GGACACGGATGCAAAAGTATGCTCATTTTAGGTTAGGTCTCATTTTTCATGTGCTTGCACCCACGGTGTGCTGAACCGTGGGCCGAGGGAGTGGGTACCTTCCATGGTTCCGTATATACGCGCGTAAACTAACCTCGGTAGTTCTAGAGGCTGCGGTTCATGATCACGGTGTGGGCCGAGTCCTCCACCACGATCGAGTTCGACTGGCTGTATTGATGGTAACATGCTGGCAGTAGGAGGTATTCGGGGCGGTACCTTAACCATAGGAAAGTATTTATTTTGAAAAAATTTATATACTACTCTACTCTTTGAATTTCTTATTGTCGGTGTTGGCCTCGCCGCAAACTTTCTAGAAAAAAAAAGTATGCCCCAATAGGACAACGGATGCAAAAGTTATGCTCGTTTTAGGTTATAGGTCTAATTTTTCATGTGCTTACACCCGCGATGTGCTAAACCGCGTGGACGAGGGATGTGGGTTACCTTCCATGGTTCCTTGTGTACCCATAAACTCAGTAGTCTAGGGCAGTTCATGATACGGTGGTGGCCGAGTCATCCACAACGATGGAGTTTGACGGTGTATTGAATGTAACATGCCTAAGCGTTGGAGGTACTCGTGGCGGTATCTCAAATCTAGAGGAAAGTATTTATTTTTTGTAAGAATTATATACTATTCGACATCTTTGAATTTTGCTTTTGTTGGTGGTGGCCTCGCCGCAAGCTTTCTAGAAAAAAAGTATAGCCCCTTAACAAGACAACGGACAACAAAAGGTTACACTCGTTAGGCTGATAGACTCATTTTTCATGTGCTTATACCCACGGTGTGCTGACCACATGGCCGAGGGATGTGGGTTTACCTCCATGGTTCCATGTGTACCCATAAACTCAGTAGTCTAGGTGTGGTTCATGATACGGTAGGCGAGTCCTCCACCACGCGAGTTCGTCGCTGTATTGAATGTACATTGCTGGTAGTACGAGGTATTCGGGGGCGGTATCTTAACCGTAGGAAAGTATTTATTTTGAAAAAAATTATATACTATTCTACTCTTTGAATTTCGTTACTATCGGTGTTGGTCTCGACTGCAAGCTTTCTAGAAAAAAAAATATGCCCGATAGGACAACAGATGCAAAAGTTATGCTCATTTTAGATTATATGTCTCATTTTTCATGTGCTTACACCCACGGTGTGCTGAACCACGTGGGCCGAGGGATGTGGGTTACCTTCCATGGTACCTTGTGTACCCATAAACACGGTAGTCTAGGCGCGGTTCATGATACGGTAGGCGAGTCCTCCACCACGACGGAGTTCATCGCTGTATTGAATGTAACATGCTGGCAGTAGGAGGTATTCGGGGCGGTATCTTAACTATAGGGAAGTATTTATTTTGAAAAAAATTATTTACTATTCTATCCTTTGAATTTCGCTTTTTGTCAGTGTTGGCCTTACCGCAAGCTTTCAAGAAAAAAAAAGAATGCCCCAATCGGACAACGGATGCAAAAGTTATGCTCGTTTTAGGTTATAGGTCTCATTTTTCATGTGCTTACACCCACGTTGTGCTGAACCGCGTGGCTGAGGGATGCGGGTTACCTTCCATGGTTCCTTGTGTACCCATAAACTCGGTAGTCTAGGTGCGGTTCATGATACGGTGGGCGAGTCCTCTACCACGATGGAGTTCGACGGTATATAGAATGTAACATGCTGGCAGTAGGAGCTATTCGGGGTGGTATCTTAACCATAGGAAAGTATTTATTTTGAAAAAAATTATATATTATTCTACTCTTTGAATTTTCTTATTGTCGGTGTTGGCCTCGCCGCATGCTTTCTTGAAAAAAAAAGTATGCCCCGATAGGACAACGGATGCAAAAGTTATGCTCATTTTAGGTTATAGGTCTCATTTTTCATGTGCTTACAACCACGGTGTGCTGAACCGTGTGGCCGAGGGATGTGGGTTACCTTCCATGGTTCCTCATATACTCATAAACTCGGTAGTCTAGGCGCGGTTCATGATACGGTGGGCGAGTCCTCCACCACGATGGAGTTCGACGCTATATAGAATGTAACATGCTGGCAGTAGGAGGTATTCGGGGCGGTATCATAACCATAGGAAAGTATTTATTTTGAAAAAAATTATATACTATTCTACTCTTTGAATTTCACTTATTGTCGGTGTTGGCCTCACCGCAAACTTTCTAGAAAAAAAAAGTATGCCCCAATAGGACAACGGATGCTAAAGTTACGCTCGTTTTAGGTTATAGGTCTCATTTTTCATGTGCTTACACCCACGATGTGCTCAACCGCGTGGACGAGGGATGTGGGTTACCTTGCATGGTTCCTTGTATACCCGTAAACTCGGTAGTCTAGGTGCAGTTCATGATACGGTGGGCGAGTCATCCACAACGATGGAGTTTGACGTTGTATTGAATGTAACATGCTAGCAGTTGGAGGTACTCGGGGCGGTATCTCAATCATAGGAAGTATTTATTTTTGTAAAAATTATATACTATTCTACTCTATGAATTTTTCTTTTTGTCGGTGTTGGCCTCGCCGCAAGCTTTCTAGAAAAAAAGTATGCCCCTAACAGACAATGGACACAAAAGTTACACTCGTTTTAGGTTATAGGTCTCATTTTTCATGTGCTTATACCCACGGTGTGCTGAACCACGTGACCGAGGGATGTGGGTTACCTTCCATGGTTCCATGTGTACCCATAAACTCGGTAGTCTAGGTGCGGTTCATGATACGGTAGGCGAGTCCTCCACAACGACGGAGTTCGTCGCTGTACTGAATGTAACATGCTGGCAGTAGGAGGTATTCGTGGCGGTTTCTTAACTATAGGGAAGTATTTATTTTGAAAAAAACTATATACTATTCTATTTTTTTGAATTTTGCTTTTTGTCGGCATTGGCCTCGCCACAAGCTTTCTAGAAAAAAAAGTGTGCCCCGATTGGACAACGGTTGAAAAGTTATGCTCGTTTTAGGTTATAGGTCTCATTTTTCATGTGCTTACACCCACGGTGTGCTGAACCGCGTGGCCGAGGGATGCGAGTTACCTTCCATGGTTCCTTGTGTACCCATAAACTCGGTAGTCTAGGCGCGGTTCATGATACGGTGGGCGAGTCCTCCACCACGATGGAGTTCGACGTTGTATTGAATGTAACATGCTGGTAGTAGGAGGTATTCGGGGCGGTATCTTAACCGTAGGAAAGTATTTATTTTGAAAAAAATTACATACTATTCTACTCTTTGAATTTCGTTTACTATCGGTGTTGGCCTCGCCGCAAGCTTTCTAGAAAAAAAGTATGCCCCGATAGGACAACGGATGCAAAAGTTATGCTCGTTTTAGATTATATGTCTCATTTTTCATGTGCTTACACCCACGGTGTGCTGAACCGCGTGGACGAGGGATGTGGGTTACCTTCCATGGTTCCTTGTATACCCGTAAACTCAGTAGTCTAGGCGCGATTCATGATACGGTGGGCGAGTCCTCCACAGCGATGGAGTTTGACGTTGTTTTGAATGTACATGCTAGCAGTAGGAGGTACTCGGGGCGGTATCTCAACCATAGGGAAGTATTTATTTTTTGTAATCTTATGTACTATTCTACTCTTTGAATTTCGCTATCTGTCGGTGTTGGCCTCACCACAAGCTATCTAGAAAAAAATATGCCCCTAACAGACAACACACGCAAAAGTTACGCTCGTTTTAGGTTATAGGTCTCATTATTCATGTGCTTACACCCACGATGTGCTGAACCGCATGGCCGAGGGATGTGGGTTACCTTTCATGGTTCCTTGTGTACCCATAAACTCAGTAGTCTAGGCGAAGTTCATGATACGATGGGCGAGTCCTCCACAGCGATGGAGTTCGATGCTGTATTGAATGTAACATGCTAGCAGTAGGAGGTACCCGGGGCTGTATCTCAACCACAGGTTTGTATTTATTTTTTGTAAAATTATATACTATTCTACTCTTTGAATTTTTCTTTTTGTCAGTGTGGACCTCGCCGCAAGCTTTGTAGAAAAAAAGTATGCCCCTAACAGACAACGGACGCAAAAGTTACACTCGTTTTAGGTTATAGGTCTCATTTTTCATGTGCTTATACCCACGGTGTGCTGAACCGCGTGGCTGAGGGATGTGAATTACCTTCCATGGTTCCTTGTGTACCCATAAACTCGGTAGTCTAGGCGCGTTTCATGATACGGTAGGCGAGTCCTCCACCACGACGGAGTTCATCGCTGTAATGAATATAACATGCTGGCAGTAGGAGGTATTCGAGACGGTATCTTAACTACAGGGAAGTATTTACTTTGAAAAAAATTATTTACTATTCTACTCTTTGAATTTCGCTTTTTGTCAGTGTTGGCCTCGCCACAAGCTTTCAAAGACAAAAAAAGGATGCCCCAATCGGACAACGGATGCAAAAGTTATGCTCGTTTTTGGTTATAGGTCTCATTTTTCATGTGCTTACACCCAGGTGTGCTGAACCGCATGGCTGAGGGATGCGGGTTACCTTCCATGTTTTCTGGTGTACCCATAAACTCGGTAGTCTAGGTGCGGTTCATGATACGGTGGGCGAGTCCTCCACCACGATGGAGTTCGACGCTATATAGAATGTAACATGCTAGCAGTAGGAGGTATTCGGGGCGGTATCATAACCATAGGAAAGTATTTATTTTGAAAAAAATTATATATTATTCTACACTTTGAATTTCGCTTATTGTCGGTGTTGGCCTTGCCGCATGCTTTCTAGAAAAAAAAGTATGCCCCGATAGGACAACGGATGCAAAAGTTACGCTCGTTTTAGGTTATAGGTCTCATTTTTCATGTGCTTACACCCACGGTGTGCTGAACCGTGTGGCCGAGGGATGTGGGTTACCTTCCATGGTTCCTTATATACCCATAAACTCGGTAGTCTAGGTGCGGTTCATGATACGGTGGGCGAGTCCTCCACCACGATGGAGTTCGATGCTGTATTGAATGTAACATGCTGGCAGTAGGAGGTATACGGGGCGGTATCTTAACCATAGGAAAGTATTTATTTTGAAAAAATTTATATACTATTCTACTCTTTGAATTTCACTTATTGTCGGTGTTGGCCTCGCCGCAAACTTTATAGAAAAAAAAGTATGCCCCAATAGGACAACGGATGCAAAAGTTATGCTCGTTTTAGGTTATAGGTCTCATTTTTCACGTGCTTACACCCACGATGTGCTGAACCGCATGGCCAAGGGATGTGGGTTACCTTTCATAGTTCTTTGTGTACCCATAAACTCAGTAGTCTAGGTGAATTTCATGATACGGTGGGCGAGTCCTCCACAGCGATGGAGTTCGTCGCTGTATTGAATGTAACATGCTGGAAGTAGGAGGTATTCAGGACGGTATCTAAACTATAGGGAAGTATTTATTTTGAAAAAAATTATATACTATTCTACTTTTTGAATTTCACTTTTTGTCGGCGTTGGCCTCGCCACAAGCTTTCTAGAAAAAAAAAAGTGTGCCCCGATCGGACAACGGATGAAAAGTTATGCTCATTTTAGGTTATAGGTCTCATTTTTCATGTGCTTACACCCACGATGTGCTGAACCGCGTGGCCGAGGGATGTGAGTTACCTTCCATGGTTCCTTGTGTACCCATAAACTCGGTAGTCTAGGCGCGGTTCATGATACGGTGGGCGAGTCCTCCACCACGATGGAGTTCGACGTTGTATTGAATGTAACATGCTGGTAGTAGGAGGTATTCGGGGCAGAATCTTAACCGTAGGAAAGTATTTATTTTGAAAAAAATTATATACTATTCTACTCTTTGAATTTCATTTACTGTCGGTGTTGGCCTCGCCGCAAACTTTCTAGAAAAAAAAGTATACCCCGATAGGACAACGGATGCAAAAGTTATGCTCGTTTTAGATTATATGTCTCATTTTTCATGTGCTTACACCCACGGTGTGCTGAACCGCGTGGATGAGGAGATGTGGGTTACCTTCCATGGTTCCTTGTATACCCGTAAACTCGGTAGTCTAGGCGCGATTCATGATACGGTTGGCGAGTCCTCCACAACGATGGAGTTTGACGTTGTATTGAATGTACATGCTAGCAGTAGGAGGTACTCGGGGCGGTATCTCAACCATAGGGAAGTATTTATTTTTTGTAAAATTATATATTATTCTACTCTTTAAATTTCGCTTTCTGTCGCTGTTGGCCTCATCGTAAGCTTTCTAGAAAAAGAGTATGCCCCTAACAGACAACGGACGCAAAAGTTACGGTCGTTTTAGGTTATAGGTCTCATTTTTCATGTGCTTACACCCACGATGTGCTGAACCGCATGGCCGAGGGATGTGGGTTACCTTTCATGGTTCCTTGTGTACCCATAAACTCAGTAGTCTAGGCGAAGTTCATGATACGATGGGTGAGTCCTCCACAGCGATGGAGTTCGACGTTGTATTGAATGTAACATGCTAGCAGTAGGAGGTACTCGGGGATGTATCTCAACCATAGGGATGTATTTATTTTTTGTAAAATTATATACTATTCTACTCTTTGAATTTTCCTTTTTGTCGGTGTTGGCCTCGCTGCAAGCTTTCAAGAAAAAAAAAGGATGCCCCAATCGGACAACGGATGCAAAAGTTATGCTCATTTTTGGTTATAGATCTCATTTTTCATGTGCTTACACCCACGATGTGCTGAACCACGTGGACGAGGGATGTGGGTTACCTTCCATGGTTCCTTGTATACCCGTAAACTCGGTAGTCTAGGCGCGGTTCATGATACGGTGGGCGAGTCCTCCACAACGATGGAGTTTGACGTTGTATTGAATGTACATGCTAGCAGTAGGAGGTACTCGGGGCCGTATCTCAACCATAGGGAAGTATTTATTTTTTGTAAACTTATGTACTATTCTACTCTTTCAATTTCGCTATCTGGCAGTGTTGGCCTCACCACAAGCTTTCTAGAAAAAAAGTATGCCCCTAACAGACAACACACGCAAAAGTTACGCTTATTTTAGGTTATAGGTCTCATTTTTCATGTGCTTACACCCACGATGTGCTGAACCGCATGGCCGAGGGATATGGGTTACCTTTCATGGTTCCTTGTGTACCCATAAACTCAGTAGTCTAGGCGAAGTTCATGATACGGTGGGTGAGTCCTCCACAGCAATGGAGTTCGACGTTGTATTGAATGTAACATGCTAGCAGTAGGAGGTACTCGGGGCTGTATCTCAACCATAGGAATGTATTTATTTTTTGTAAAATTATATACTATTCTACTCTTTGAATTTTGCTTTTTGTCGGTGTTGGCCTCGCTGCAAGCTTTCAAGAAAAAAAAAGGATGCCCCAATCGGACAACGGACGCAAAAGTTATGCTCATTTTTGGTTATAGATCTCATTTTTCATGTGCTTACACCCACGTTGTGCTGAACCGCGTGGCTGAGGGATGCGGGTTACCTTCCACGGTTCCTTGTGTACCCATAAACTCCGTAGTCTAGGTGCGGTTCATGATACGGTGGGCGAGTCCTCCACCACGATGGAGTTCGACGCTATATAAAATGTAACATGCTGGCAGTAGGAGGTATTCGGGGTGGTATCTTAACCATAGGAAAGTATTTATTTTGAAAAAAATTATATATTATTCTACTCTTTGAATTTCGCTTATTGTCGGTGTTGGCCTTGCCGCATGCTTTCTAGAAAAAAAAGTATGCCCCGATAGGACAACGGATGCAAAAGTTATGCTCATTTTAGGTTATAGGTCTCATTTTTCATGTGCTTACACCCACGGTGTGCTGAACCGTGTGGCCGAGGGATGTGGGTTACCTTCCATGGTTCCTTGTATACTCGTAAACTTGGCAGTCTAGGCGCGGTTCATGATACGGTGGGCGAGTCCTCCACCACGTTGGAGTTCGATGCTGTATTGAATGTAACATGTTGGCAGTAGGAGGTATTCAGGGCGGTATGTTAACAATAGGAAAGTATTTATTTTGAAAAAATTTATGTACTATTCTACTCTTTGAATTTCACTTATATTCGGTGTTGGCATCGCTGCAAACTTTCTAGAAAAAAGAAGTATGCCCCAATAGGACAACGGATGTAAAAGTTATGCTCGTTTTAGGTTATAGGTCTCATTTTTCTTGTGCTTACACCCACGATGAGCTAAACCGCGTGGACGAGGGATGTGGGTTACCTTGCATGGTCCCTTGTATATCCGTAAACTCGGTAGTCTTGGTGCAGTTCATGATACGGTGGGCGAGTCATCCACAACGATGGAGTTTGACGTTGTATTGAATGTAACATGCTAGCAGTTGGAGGTACTCGGGGCGGTATCTCAACCACAGGGAAGTATTTATTTTTTGAAAAAATAATATACTATTCTACTCTTTGAATTTTGCTTTTTGTCGGTGTTGGCCTCACTGCAAGCTTTCCAGAAAAAAAGTATGCCCCTAACAGACAACGGACATAAAAGTTACACTCGTTTTAGGTTATAGGTCTCATTTTTCATGTGCTTATACCCACGGTGTGCTGAACCACGTGGCCGAGGGATGTGGGTTACCTTCCAAGGTTCCATGTGTACCCATAAACTCAGTAGTCTAGGTGCGGTTCATGATACGGTAGGCGAGTCCTCCACCACGACGGAGTTCGTCGCTGTATTATAGAAGGTATTCGGGCGTATCTTAACTATAGGGAAGTATTTATTTTGAAAAAAATTATATACTATTCTACCTTTTGAATTTCGCTTTTTGTCGGCTTTGGCCTCGCCACAAGCTTTCTAGAAAAAAAAATGTGCTCCGATCGGACAACGGATGAAAAGTTATGCTCGTTTAGGTTATAAGTCTCATTTTTCATGTGCTTACACCCACGGTGTGCTGAACCGCGTGGCCGAGGGATGGGAGTTACCTTCCATGGTTCCTTGTGTACCCATAAACTCGGTAGTCTAGGCGCGGTTCATGATACGGTGGGTGAGTCCTCCACCACGATGGAGTTTGATGCTGTATTGAATGTAACATGCTGGCAGTAGGAGGTATTCGGGGCGGTATCTTAACTATAAGAAAGTATTTATTTTGAAAAACTTTATATACTATTCTACTCTTTGAATTTCACTTATTGTCGGTGTTGGCCTCGCCGCAAACTTTCTAGAAAAAAAAGTATGCCCCAATAGGACAACGGATGCAAAAGTTATGCTCGTTTTAGGTTATAGGTCTCATTTTTCATGTGTTTACACGCACGATGTGCTAAACCGCCTGGACGAGGGATGTGGGTTACCTTCCATGGTTCCTTATATACCCGTAAACTCGGTAGTCTAGGCACGATTCATGATACGGTGGGCGAGTCATCCACAGCGATGGAGTTTGACGTTGTATTGAATGTACATGCTAGCAGTTGGAGGTACTCGGGGCGGAATCTCAACCACATGGAAGTATTTATTTTTTGTAAAATTTATATACTATTCTACTCTTTGAATTTTACTTTTTGTCGGTGTTGGCCTCGCTGTAAGCTTTCTAGAAAAAAAGTATGCCCCGATAGGACAACGGATGCAAAAGTTATGCTCGTTTTAGATTATATGTCTCATTTTTCATGTGCTTACACCCACGGTGTGCTGAACCACGTGGACGAGGGATGTGGGTTACCTTCCATGGTTCCTTGTATACCCGTAAACTCGGTAGTCTAGGCGCAATTCATGATACGGTGGGCGAGTCCTCCACCACGATGGAGTTCGACGTTGTATTGAATGTAACATGCTGGTAGTAGGAGGTATACGGGGCGGTATCTTAATCATCGGAAAGTATTTATTTTGAAAAAAATTATATATTATTCTACTCTTTGAATTTTGCTTATTGTTGGTGTTTGCCTCGCTGCAAACTTTCTAGAAAAAAAACTATGCCCCAATAGGACAACGGATGCAAAAGATATGCTCGTTTTAGGTTATATGTCTCATTTTTCATGTGCTTACACCCACGATGTGCTAAACCATGTGGACGAGGGATGTGGGTTACCTTCCATGGTTCCATGTATACCCGTAAACTCAGTAGTCTAGGCGCGGTTCATCATACGGTGGGCGAGTCCTCCACCACGATGGAGTTCGATGCTGTATTGAAAGTAACATGCTGGCAGTAGGAGGTATACGGGGCGGTATCTTAACCATAGGAAAGTATTTATTTTGAAAAAATTTATATACTATTCTACTCTTTGAATTTCACTTATTGTCGGTGTTGGCCTCGCCGCAAACTATATAGAAAAAAAAAGTATGCCCCAATAGGACAACAGATGCAAAAGTTATGCTCGTTTTAGGTTACAGGTCTCATTTTTCATGTGCTTACACCCACGATGTGCTAAACCGCGTGAACGAGGGATGTGGGTTACCTTGCATGGTCCCTTGTATACCCGTAAACTCGGTAGTCTTGGTGCAGTTCATGAAACGGTCGGCGAGTCATCCACAACGATGGAGTTTGATGTTGTATTGAATGTAACATGCTAGCAGTTGGAGGAACTCGGGGCGGTATCTCAACCACAAGGAAGTATTTATTTTTTGTGAAAATTATTAACTATTCTACTCTTTGAATTTTTCTTTTTGTCGGTGTTGGCCTCGCCGCAAGCTTTCTAGAAAAAAAGTATGCCCCTAACAGACAACGGACACAAAAGTTACACTCGTTTTAGGTTATAGGTCTTATTTTTCATGTGCTTATACCCACGGTGTGCCTGAACCACGTGGCCGAGGGATGTGGGTTACCTTCCTTGGTTCCTTATATACCCATAAACTCTGTAGTCTAGGCGTGGTTCATGATATGGTGGGCGAGTCCTCCACCACGATGGAGTTCGATGCTGTATTGAATGTAACATGCTGGCAATAGGAGGTATACGGGGCGGTATCTTAACCATAGGAAAGTATTTATTTTGAAAAAAATTATATACTATTCTCCTCTTTGAATTTCACTTATTGTTGGTGTTTGCCTCGCTGCAAACTTTCTAGAAAAAAAAACTATGCCCCAATAGGACAACGGATGCAAAAGATATGCTCGTTTTAGGTTATATGTCTCATTTTTCATGTGCTTACACCCACGATGTGCTAAACCATGTGGACGAGGGATGTGGGTTACCTTCCATGGTTCCATGTATACCCGTAAACTCGGTAGTCTAGGCGCGGTTCATCATACGGTGGGCGAGTCCTCCACCACGATGGAGTTCGATGCTGTATTGAAAGTAACATGCTGGCAGTAGGAGGTATACGGGGCGGTATCTTAACCATAGGAAAGTATTTATTTTGAAAAAATTTATATACTATTCTACTCTTTGAATTTCACTTATTGTCGGTGTTGGCCTCGCCGCAAACTATATAGAAAAAAAAAAGTATGCCCCAATAGGACAACAGATGCAAAAGTTATGCTCGTTTTAGGTTACAGGTCTCATTTTTCATGTGCTTACACCCACGATGTGCTAAACCGCGTGAACGAGGGATGTGGGTTACCTTGCATGGTCCCTTGTATACCCGTAAACTCGGTAGTCTTGGTGCAGTTCATGAAACGGTCGGCGAGTCATCCACAACGATGGAGTTTGACGTTGTATTGAATGTAACATGCTAGCAGTTGGAGGAACTCGGGGCGGTATCTCAACCACAAGGAAGTATTTATTTTTTGTGAAAATTATTAACTATTCTACTCTTTGAATTTTTCTTTTTGTCGGTGTTGGCCTCGCCGCAAGCTTTCTAGAAAAAAAGTATGCCCCTAACAGACAACGGACACAAAAGTTACACTCGTTTTAGGTTATAGGTCTTATTTTTCATGTGCTTATACCCACGGTGTGCTGAACCACGTGGCCGAGGGATGTGGGTTACCTTCCTTGGTTCCTTATATACCCATAAACTCTGTAGTCTAGGCGTGGTTCATCATACGGTGGGCGAGTCCTCCACCATAATGGAGTTCGACGCTGTATTGAATGTAACATGCTCGCAGTAGGAGGTATACGGGGCGGTATCTTAACCATAGGAAAGTATTTATTTTGAAAAAAATTACATACTACTCTACTCTTTGAATTTCACTTATTGTCGGTGTTGGCCTCGTCGCAAACTTTCTAGAAAAAAAACTATGCCCCAATAGGATAACGGATGCAAAAGTTAAACTCGTTTTAGGTTATAGGTCTCATTTTTCATGTGCTTACACGCACGATGTGCTAAACCGCATGGACGAGGGATGTGGGTTTCCTTGCATGGTTCCTTGTATACCCGTAAACTCGGTTGTCTAGGTGCCCTTCATGATACGGTGGGCGAGTCATCCACAACGATGGAGTTTAACGTTGTATTGAATGTAACATGCTAGCAGTAGGAGGTACTTGGGGCGGTATGTCAACCACATGGAAGTATTTATTTTTTGTAAAATTTATATACTATTCTACTCTTTGAATTTTACTTTTTGTCGGAGTTGGCCTTGCCACAAGCTTTCTAGAAAAAAAAAGTATGCCCCTATCGGACAACGGATGCAAAAGTTATGCTCCTTTTAGGTTATAGGTCTCATTTTTCATGTGCTTACACCCACGGTGTCCGGAACCACGTGGCCGAGGGATGCGGGTTACCTTCCATGGTTCCTTGTGTACCCATAAACTCTGTAGTCTAGGCGTGGTTCATCATACGGTGGGCGAGTCCTCCACCATAATGGAGTTCGACGCTGTATTGAATGTAACATGCTCGCAGTAGGAGGTATACGGGGCGGTATCTTAACCATAGGAAAGTATTTATTTTGAAAAAAATTACATACTACTCTACTCTTTGAATTTCACTTATTGTCGGTGTTGGCCTCGTCGCAAACTTTCTAGAAAAAAAACTATGCCCCAATAGGATAACGGATGCAAAAGTTAAACTCGTTTTAGGTTATAGGTCTCATTTTTCATGTGCTTACACGCACGATGTGCTAAACCGCATGGACGAGGGATGTGGGTTACCTTGCATGGTTCCTTGTATACCCGTAAACTCGGTAGTCTAGGTGCCCTTCATGATACGGTGGGCGAGTCATCCACAACGATGGAGTTTAACGTTGTATTGAATGTAACATGCTAGCAGTAGGAGGTACTTGGGGCGGTATGTCAACCACATGGAAGTATTTATTTTTTGTAAAATTTATATACTATTCTACTCTTTGAATTTTACTTTTTGTCGGAGTTGGCCTTGCCACAAGCTTTCTAGAAAAAAAAAGTATGCCCCTATCGGACAACGGATGCAAAAGTTATGCTCCTTTTAGGTTATAGGTCTCATTTTTCATGTGCTTACACCCACGGTGTGCGGAACCACGTGGCCGAGGGATGCGGGTTACCTTCCATGGTTCCTTGTGTACCCATAACCTCGGTAGTCTAGGCGCGGTTCATGATACGGTGGGCGAGTCCTCCACCACGGTAGATTTTGACGCTGTATTGAATGTAACATGCTGGCAGTAGGAGGTATTCGGGGTGGTATCTTAACCATAGGAAAGTATTTATTTTGAAAAAAATTATATACTATTCTACTATTTGAATTTTGTTTATTGTCGGTGTTGGCCTCGCCGCAAGTTTTCTAGAAAAAAAGTATGCCTCGATAGGACAATGGATGCAAAAGTTATGCTCGTTTTAGGTTATATGTATCATTTTTCATGTGCTTACACCCACGGTGTGCTGAACCACGTGGACGAGGGATGTGGGTTACCTTCCATGGTTCCTTGTATACCCGTAAACTCGGTAGTCTAGGCACGATTCATGATACGGTGGGAGAGTCCTCCGCAGCGATGGAGTTTGACGTTGTATTGAATGTACATGCTAGCAGTAGGAGGTACTCGGGGTGGTATCTCAACCATAGGGAAGTATTTATTTTTTGTAAACTTATATACTATTCTACTTTTTGAATTTCACTATCTGTCGGTGTTGGCCTCACCACAAGCTTTCTAGAAAAAAAGTACGCCCCTAACAGACAACAACGCAAAAGTTACGCTTGTTTTAGGTTATAGGTCTCATTTTTCATGTGCTTACACCCACGATGTGCTGAACCGCATGGCCGATGGATGTGGGTTACCTTCCAGGGTTCCTTGTGTACCCATAAACTCGGTAGTCTAGGCGAAGTTCATGATACGGTGGGCGAGTCCTCCACAGCGATGGAGTTCGACGCTGTATTGAATGTAACATGCAAGCAGTAGGAGGTACTCGGGGCTGTATCTCAACCATAGGGATGTATTTATTTTTTGTAAAATTATATACTATTCTACTTTTTCAATTTTGCTTTTTGTTGGTGTTGATGATGAGGACATCACTCCTAAGGATACATGCAACACTCCTCCAATTTTGGACTTGCAAGGTCCAATGACTAGAGCTCGTGCACAACGACTAAATTTAGAGGTGAACTCGTTCCTACGTTCTTCATTATATGTCACTTTTGAGAATGGTTTGCTATCTAATGATTATATTGTAATTAGGAACCATGGAGAGGACCAGGAGATGATGGGAGAAGGACTTGGAGACATGGAGGACCAGCAAGGACGTGAAAGCCAAGGTGAAGGCCCAACCAAAACCGACTTCGACTCTGTTTCGGGGTTTAGGACCAGTCTGCACTAAAACGGATGCCCAAGATGCATACGGACTCAGATTTGGACGTTCTACATATGCACGGAAATATAAGAAGAAGACCTTTCCAATGCCGCCGGTCTCATATCAAAATTCATCCGGAGTCATCGGGAATCGTCGAAACAGGAGAGAGTCCAGAATCTATTTCGGTGATGTGTCGCCTGTTTTTGGCCTTTGGGCTTTGTATCTAGTTGAGCCCAAGTAGGGGTGTGTCCAGAGGGTCTTGCACGATCCTAGGGTCTTCATATACAGCCGCCACCGCACCATTAGGGTTCGGGTTTTGCTTAGATTATTCTGTTCATAACAGTTTTGCCGTCATCACGGTTTGTGAGACCCCAACTTCGTGAGATTCATAATACATCTGCAATTGTGTTGCTTTCTTCTTTGTTCTTGCTTGTGTTCTTGATTTGCAGGCAGGGATTAGCCTTCTCGGCGAGGTCAATCGTTTTAGGACGGTTGATAACCAGAGGAGACGTCGTGCTGCGATTGCGGGGTTTAGAACGTGCTGTTCTGAAGCCGGATCGATTTGTGTGTCGCCTCCGAACAAATCAACGTATCCAGAACCTTTCGGAAGATCGGGAACCCTTGTCCACATCAAGTGGTATCAGAGCTTCAGGTGCACCATCAGGTTCATACTACCCTTAGTTAATTTTGTTGTGTTCATCCTATCGTCCACAGAAAAGCACAAAAATTTTTTCCCTCCGCCCATAACCACGTGTTTAGCCTTTGCATATTTCAATTTCAGAATCCGTAGTGTTGAGTTTGTGCCCTAGTTCTTGTTTAGTCGCTGGTTTAGTTTGTGTTTCTGTCGTCAGTAGTGTTTCCCTTGCAACCCTAGCCGCCATCCCCTTCACCATCCTCTGCTTTATTGGCTTTTTGTGCTAGGGTTGATTGATCGACACACCTAGCCTAGTCCCATCCTAATCCCACCCTGAACACACCATCAACACACCGGACCAATCCCCACAAATTCCACTTTCCGCTGCATCCACGCCGCCAAAAAAAAAACCTTACCCGATCCCTGACCCAACTCGGGTTTCTGGAAAATCGACTCCGACCCCCCTTCAGTAAAACGGGCATAACTTTTCGCTCGGTTGTCCGTTTTGGCTGAAATTTTTACAGGAGATTCTTAACTCAAAGTTGGGCATACTGTTCCACTTCTCCTTGTTTCTACTTTGCTATCACTACTGTTCTAGGACATACTTAGACCAGCAACTAGGGACAAGTTTCTTGGGCACTTATTCAGCTTTACTATCTGTTTTTGATTTGTGTACCACTCACATATATATATTTGGCCTTCCTAGCTCTACATATTTCTTCTAGATAGCACACAGGTTATTTTGTGACCCTTGCAATCATGGAACACATCTCTCTGGTATCCTTTGCTTTGCTTTTCAGAACTTTGTAAGAGCTTTGTAAGGAGTCTCCTTTTGTTGTGTTGAGAGGCACCACTGCTTAGCTGTTTTGTAGGGATAACCTTCACTGTTTGTTTCCTGTTTTGGTGTTTGTGATGGTAGGAAGTGACGACGGAGAGATGGCTTCACCCTCACAATTTGCTGAGTGCGTGAGCCAAGAGCAGCTCCAGAAGGCTTTGCAGGCTGCTCAGAGTGATTTGGCAGAGACGATCACCAGAGCCGTTACTGATGCGGTCAGCAAGCTTCACATTGGAGAAAGCATCGAGCGGTTAGAGAAGCGGGTCTCTAAGTTAACCGATCAGGTTGTCGCGTTGGAGACCGCTCCTAAAACCAACAATACGAACACCAATAATAACAACAACGATGTTGAAGACGTCCATGATGAAGACACGGTGTATAAGGCTAATGGCACCGTGGATAGGTCAGCTACAAGGACCGAACAATTACGACGTCGTTTGCAACATAATACTCATGGTATGGGTGGTTTCCATAACTACAACTATCGTCCACACGGTAACTATGCTCCAGATGACCCGTATGCTAAAATTAAGTTTTCAATTCCTTCGTTTTCGGGTCAGTATGATGGTGATGTTTATCTTGATTGGGAGATGACTGTAGAACAAAAATTTAATGCGTTAGACAAGCTACTAGTGAGTTTAAGGACTTTGCTATTGTTTGGTGGAGTGGTCTAGCTGCTGAAACTGATTTGCCTACTACTTGGGAAGAACTTAAGGTAGCAATGCGTGATCGTTTTGTTCCCCCGTCTTTTTATAGAGAGATTCATAATAAATTGCAACGTTTAGACCAAGGAGATAAAACTGTTCAGGAGTATTTTAGTGAGCTTCAGAAGGGTTTGATTCGTTGTGCTGTAGTTGAAAAAGTAGAGGATCAGATTTGTCGCTTTTATTCTGGTTTAAGAAAAGAAATTCAGGACATCCTTGATTATAAAGAATATTATACCTTCACCCAGTGCTTCCAGTATGCTATGCTTGCAGAGAAAGAATCACAGGGACTTTTCTAGGCTTTTGAGGAGTACAGCAAGTCAAGGAACTCCTACCCCCCACGCTCGACGGGGACTTCGGGGCTGCCCAGGACTTCTTTCCGGCCGCCCTCACCAGCAACTACCAAGGGAACCAGTGTTGTTTCTGCAGCCCCAAGATCAGCCCCTGCACCTTCTATGCGCTCAGGTAAACTTTCTGTTCAGGTACCAGCTAGTAGTGCCTCCTCTGTTGCTTCGACAGGGCGCACTACAGGGATTCAGTGCCACCGCTGCCATGGACTTGGTCATGTGCAGAAAGATTGTCCAAGTAGGCGGGCATATGTGGTGACAGACGATGGCGGTTACATGAGCACCTCCGATGTGGAGGATGAGGAGGAGGACATCACTGCCGCCGGCAGTGACCTTGTCCTTAGAGGCGGAGACACCACGGGATACATGAACATTATTGTTCAACGTGTCCTTAGTACACAAGTTCATCAGCCCGAGACGATGCAGCGCCACAACTTGTTCCAGATTTTCTTCGTCATCAAGAACCGCCGAGCACGTGTCATCATTGATGGAGGGAGCTGCAATAACTTGGTGAGTTCTGATGTGGTTAAACGACTCTGGCAAAGCTAAGGTAATACAAACTTGTAGAGTTCCTTTTTCCATTGGTTCTTATGTGGATTCTGTTGATTGTGATGTCGTACCCATGCAAGCATGTTCACTTTTATTGGGTAGACCTTGGGAATTTGATAATGATGCTGTACACCATGGTAGAAGTAATAAGTACACTTTTATGCATAAAGGAACTAAAATTACATTGTTACCAATGACCCCTACTGAAATTGTACAAGCTGATTTAGAAAGAGCTGCTAGTTTGAAAAATAAAGGTCCTGATATTCAACAACCTGTTAATTCTAATTCTACACCTAGTAATGTTAATGATTCTTCAAGTTCTAAGGGTGCTGGAATTAAATTACAAGGTCGTTCATGTCTTGCAACAAAATCTGAGCTTGCTGAAATTTCTGATAATGATGATATTTGCTATGCTTTGATATGCAAAGATGATTTATTTTCGCTTGATGATATTGCTTCTAGTGCTGTGTCTCCTGCTGTCACTAACCTTTTGCAGGAGTATGAGGATGTTTTTCTAGCTGAGATACTCCCGGGATTGCCACCTTTGAGAGGGATTGAGCATCAAATTGATTTAATTCCGGGTGCTACTTTGCCAAACCGTGCTGCTTATAGGACCAACCCTGAGGAGACTAAGGAGATACAACGACAAGTTCAAGACCTTTTGGATCGTGGGTATGTTCGTCAATCACTTAGTCCTTATGCTGTTCCTGTACTTTTGGTTCCTAAGAAAGATGGTACTTGGCGTATGTGTGTAGATTGTAGAGCCATTAATAATATTACTATTAGGTATCATCATCCTATTCCTAGGCTAGACGACATGCTTGATGAGTTATGTGGTGCTATAATTTTCACTAAAATTGATTTGCGTAGTGGCTACCATCAAATTAGAATGAAACTTGGAGGCGAATGGAAAACAGCTTTCAAAACCAAATTTGGATTATATGAGTGGTTAGTAATGCCTTTTAGGTTAACTAATGCACCTAGTACTTTCATGCGCTTGATGAATGAGGTTTTAAGAGATTTCATTGGCAAATTTGTGGTAGTTTACTTTGATGATATCTTGATTTATAGCAAATCTATAGATGAACATATGAATCATTTACGTGCTGTTTTTTATGCTTTACGAGATGCACGTTTATTTGGTAACCTTGAGAAGTGCATCTTTTGCATGGATCGAGTCTCTTTTCTTGGCTATGTTGTGACTCCACAGGAAATTGAGGTGGATGAGGCGAAGATTGAAGCCATAAAGAGCTGGCCTGTACCAAAAACTATCACACAGGTGAGGAGTTTTCTTGGTCTTGCAGGTTTCTACCGCCGCTTTGTCAAAGATTTCAGCACCATTGCTGCACCTTTGCATGAGTTGACAAAGAAGGGCATTGATTTCCATTGGGGTAAGG
Source organism: Eleusine coracana subsp. coracana (assembly GCA_032690845.1). Taxonomy (NCBI): domain Eukaryota; kingdom Viridiplantae; phylum Streptophyta; class Magnoliopsida; order Poales; family Poaceae; genus Eleusine; species Eleusine coracana. Next base: position 18,983 of record MU847666.1, read on the forward strand.
TACATCATGAGTCTTTTGATGCTTTGAAGGATAAACTTACACATGCACCATTGCTACAATTACCTAATTTTGATAAGATTTTTGAGCTTGAATGTGATGCTAGTGGTATAGGCATTGGTGGTGTTTTGATGCAAGATAGTAAACCTACTGCATACTTTAGTGAGAAAATTACTGCGCCTGTTTTGAATTACTCCACGTATGATAAGGAATTGTATGCACTTGTACGTTGTTTAGAGACGTGGCGTCATTATTTGTTGCCCAAAGAATTTGTTATTCATTCTGATCATGAATCACTTAAGTATATTCGTTCTCAATGTAATTTGAACCGTAGACATGCTAAATGGATTGAGTTTATTGAGTCTTTTCCTTACATTATTAAACATAAGAAAGGGAAGGATAATGTGATCGCTGATGCTTTATCTAGGCGCTATACTTTATTGTCTCAACTTGATTGTAGAATTTTTGGACTTGAGGCAATTAAAGAACAATATGCTGCTGATGTTGATTTTAAGGATGTATTGCTGCATTGTAAAGAAGGTCGTGCATGGAATAAATTTGTGTTGAATGATGGATTCTTGTTTAGAGCTAACCGCCTATACATTTCAGTTGGTTCTGTTCGTCTTTTGTTGTTACAGGAGGCGCATGGAGGTGGATTAATGGGTCATTTTGGTGCCAAGAAGACGGAGGATATTTTGGCCACACACTTCTTTTGGCCAAGGATGAGGAAAGATGTTGAGCGCTTTGTTGCTCGCTGCACTACATGTCAAAAAGCTAAGTCTCGCTTGAATCCACATGGTTTATACATGCCACTTCCTGTTCCTTCAATTCCTTGGGCGGATATTTCTATGGACTTTGTTTTAGGACTGCCTAGGACTAAGAGGGGGAGTGATAGTATTTTTGTTGTTGTGGATAGATTTTCTAAGATGGCACACTTTATACCATGTCATAAGACTGATGATGCTAGTTATATTGCTGATCTCCTTTTCAAAGAAATTGTTCGTTTGCATGGTATGCCTTCTACTATTGTTTCAGATCGTGATGCAAAATTCTTGAGTCACTTTTGGCGCACGCTTTGGAATAAGTTGGGTACAAAGTTGTTGTTTTCTACAACTTGTCACCCACAAACTGATGGACAAACTGAGGTGGTGAACCGCACTTTGGGTACTATGTTGAGAGCTATTTTGAAGAAAAATTTGAAGCAATGGGAAGAATATTTGCCTCATGTTGAGTTTGCATATAATCGGGCAACACATTCTACTGAACCACCTCAAAATAGCTCAACATGAGGCAAACATTCTTCCCATTGCTTCAAATTTTTCTTCAAAATAGCTCTCAACATAGTACCCAAAGTGCGGTTCACCACCTCAGTTTGTCCATCAGTTTGTGGGTGACATGTTGTAGAAAACAACAACTTTGTACCCAACTTATTCCAAAGCGTGCGCCAAAAGTGACTCAAGAATTTTGCATCACGATCTGAAACAATAGTAGAAGGCATACCATGCAAACGAACAATTTCTTTGAACAAGAGATCAGCAATATAACTAGCATCATCAGTCTTATGACATGGTATAAAGTGTGCCATCTTAGAAAATCTATCCACAACAACAAAAATACTATCACTCCCCCTCTTAGTCCTAGGCAGTCCTAAAACAAAGTCCATAGAAATATCCGCCCAAGGAATAGAAGGAACAGAAAGTGGCATGTATAAACCATGTGGATTCAAGCGAGACTTAGCTTTTTGACATGTAGTGCAGCGAGCAACAAAGCGCTCAACATCTTTCCTCATCCTTGGCCAAAAGAAGTGTCCTCCGTCTTCTTGGCACCAAAATGACCCATCAATCCACCTCCATGCGCCTCCTGTAACAACAAAAGACGAACGGAACAAACTGGAATGCATAGGCGGTTAGCTCTAAACAAGAATCCATCATTCAACACAAATTTATTCCATGCACGACCTTCTTTACAGTGCGGCAATACATCCTTAAAATCAACATCAGCAGCATATTGTTCTTTAATTGCCTCAAGTCCAAAAATTCTACAATCAAGTTGAGACAATAAAGTATAGCGCCTAGATAAAGCATCAGCGATCACATTATCCTTCCCTTTCTTATGTTTAATAATGTAAGGAAAAGACTCAATAAACTCAATCCATTTAGCATGTCTACGGTTCAAATTACATTGAGAACGAATATACTTAAGTGATTCATGATCAGAATGAATAACAAATTCTTTGGGCAACAAATAATGACGCCACGTCTCTAAACAACGTACAAGTGCATACAATTCCTTATCATACGTGGAGTAATTCAAAACAGGCCCAGTTATTTTCTCACTAAAGTATGCAATAGGTTTACTATCTTGCATCAAAACACCACCAATACCTATACCACTAGCATCACATTCAAGCTCAAAAATCTTATCAAAATTAGGTAATTGCAGCAATGGTGCATGTGTAAGTTTATCCTTCAAAGCATCAAAAGACTCATGATGTACCTTACCCCAATGGAAATCAATGCCCTTCTTTGTCAACTCATGCAAAGGTGCAGCAATGGTGCTGAAATCTTTGACAAAGCGGCGGTAGAAACCTGCAAGACCAAGAAAACTCCTCACCTGTGTGATAGTTTTTGGTACAGGCCAGCTCTTTATGGCTTCAATCTTTGCCTCATCCACCTCAATTCCCTGTGGAGTCACAACATAGCCAAGAAAAGAGACTCGATCCGTGCAAAAGATGCACTTCTCAAGGTTACCAAATAAACGTGCATCTCGTAAAGCATCAAAAACAGCATGCAAATGATTCATATGTTCATCTATAGATTTGCTATAAATCAAGATATCATCAAAGTAAACTACCACAAATTTGCCAATGAAAGCTCTTAAAACCTCATTCATCAAGCGCATGAAAGTACTAGGTGCATTAGTTAACCCAAAAGGCATTACTAACCACTCATATAATCCAAATTTGGTTTTGAAAGCTGTTTTCCATTCGTCTCCAAGTTTCATTCTAATTTGATGGTAGCCACTACGCAAATCAATTTTAGTTAAAATTATAGCACAACATAACTCATCAAGCATGTCGCCTAGCCTAGGAATAGGATGACGATACCTAATAGTAATATTATTAATGGCTCTACAATCTACACACATACGCCAAGTACCATCTTTCTTAGGAACCAAAAGTACAGGAACAGCACAAGGACTAAGTAATTGACAAACATACCCACGATCCAAAAGGTCTTGAACTTGTCGTTGTATCTCCTTAGTCTCCTCAGGGTTGGTCCTATAAGCAGCACGGTTTGGCAAAGTAGCACCCGGAATCAAATCAATTTGATGCTCAATCCCTCTCAAAGGTGGCAATCCCGGGGGTATCTCAGCTGGAAAAACATCCTCATACTCCTGCAAAAGGTTAGTGACAGCAGGAGACACAACACTAGAAGCAATATCATCAAGCGAAAACAAAGCTTCTTTGCATATCAAGGCATAGCAAATATCATCATTATCAGAAATTTCAGCAAGCTCAGATTTTGTTGCAAGACATGAACGACCTTGTAATTTAATTCCAGCACCCTTAGAACTTGAAGAATCATTAACATTACTAGGTGTAGAATTAGAATTAACAGGTTGTTGAATTTCAGGACCTTTATTTTTCAAACTAGCAGCTCTTTCTAAATCAGCTTGTACAATTTCAGTAGGGGTCATTGGTAATAAAGTAATTTTAGTTCCTTTATGCATAAAAGTGTACTTATTACTTCTACCATGGTGTACACCATCATTATCAAATTCCCAAGGTCTACCCAATAAAAGTGAACATGCTTGCATGGGTACAACATCACAATCAACAGAATCCACATAAGAACCAATGGAATTTAACCACTGAATGTAGTACGGATGTGGATGTGGGCGTGTGGTCAAAGCAAGCTTGTTGACCACATCAGAACTCACCAAGTCATTGCAGCTCCCTCCATCAATGATGACACGTGCTCGGCGGTTCTTGATGATGAAGAAAATCTGGAACAAGTTGTGGTGCTGCATCGTTGCGGGCTGATGAACTTGAGTACTAAGGACACGTTGAACAATAATGTTCATGTATCCCGTGGTGTCTCCGCCTCCAAGGACAAGGTCACTGCTGGTGGCAGCGACGTCCTCCTCCTCATCCTCCACGTTGGAGGTGCTCATGTAACCGCCATCGTTTGTTGCCACATATGCCCGCCTACTTGGACAATCTTTCTGCACATGACCAAGTCCATGGCAGCGGTGGCACTGAATCCCTGTAGTGCGCCCCGTCGAAGCAACAGAGGAGGCACTACTAGCTGGTACCTGCACAGAAGTTTTACCTGAGCGCATAGAAGGTGCAGGGGCTGATCTTGGGGCTACAGAAACAACACTGGTTTCCTTGCTAGCTGCTGGTGGGGGCGGACGGAAAGCTGGCCTGGGCAGCCCCGAAGTCCCCGTCGAGTGTGGGGGGTAGGAGTTCCTTGACTTGCTGCACTCCTCAAAAGCCTGGAAAAGTCCCTATGATTCTTTCTCTGCAAGCATAGCATACTGGAAACACTGGGTGAGGGTATAATATTCTTTATAGTCAAGGATGTCCTGAATTTCTCTTCTTAAACTAGAATAAAAGCGACAAATCTGATCCTCTACTTTTTCAACTACGGCACAACGAATCAAACCCTTCTGAAGCTCACTAAAGTACTCCTGAACAGTTTTATCTCCTTGTTCTAAACGCTGCAGTTTATTACGAATCTCTCTATAAAAAGAAGGAGGAACAAAACGATCACGCATTGCTACCTTAAGTTCTTCCCAGGTAGTAGGCAAATCAGTTTCAGCAGCTAGACCACTCCACCAAACAATAGCAAAGTCCTTAAACTCACTAGTAGCTTGTCTAACTCTATGTTGTTCAGGAACAAGGTGGGCATTAAATTTTTGCTCTAAAGTCATCTCCCAATCAAGATAAACATCACCATCATACTGACCCGAAAATGAAGGAATTGAAAACTTAATTTTAGCATACGGGTCATCTGGAGCATAGTTACCGTGTGGACGACGGTTGTAGTTATGGAAACCACCCATACCTTGAGTATTATGTTGCAAACGACGTCGTAATCGTGCAGTCCTTGTAGCTGACCTATCCACGGTGCCATCAGCCTTATACACCGTGTCTTCATCATGGACGTCTTCAACGTCGTTGTTGTTGTTATTGGTGTTCGTATTGTTGGTTTTAGGAGCGGTCTCCAACGTGACAACCTGATCGGTTAACTTAGAGACCCGCTTCTCTAACCGCTCGATGCTTTCTCCAATGTGAAGCTTGCTGACTGCATCAATGACGGCTCTGGTGATCGTCTCTGCCAAATCACTCTGAGCAGCCTGCAAAGCCTTCTGGAGCTGCTCTTGGCTCACGCACTCAGCAAATTGTGAGGGTGAAGCCATCTCTCCGTCGTCACTTCCTGCCATCAGAAACACCAAAACAGGAAACAAACAGTGAAGGTTATACCTACAAAACAGCTAAGCAGTGGTGCCTCTCAACACAACAAAAGGAGACTCCTTACAAAGCTCTTACAAAGTTCTGAAAAGCAAAGCAAAGGATACCAGAGAGATATGTCCACGATTACAAGGGTCACAAAATAACCTGTGTGCTGTCTAGAAGAAATATGTAGAGCTAGGAAGGCCAAATATATATATGTGAGTGGTACACAAATCAAAAACAGATAGTAAAGCTGAATAAGTGCCAAGTAACTTGTCCCTAGTTGCTGGTCTAAGTATGTCCTAGAACAGTAGTGATAGTAAAGTACAAACAAGGAGACAAAGGCACAACAAGCAATAACAGGGGGCTAAGTGCAAAACAGCCAAATCCAGAAATTTCAGGGGGCTAGATGTAGCACTAGTAGAAATCCCAAATTTCTTTTTTTTGATTTTATTTTTTTGATATTTTTCTCTAACTCACTAACAATGGAGGAGAATCCACAAAACATTTCAGCTCAAACAGAGGTAGGATGTGGCCTACAGAAAACCTTGAAGTTGCAGAAAACGTCGGGTTTAAACTTAAATCAATTTTTTCTTTATCTTTCCTACTTTTTTTGAATTTTTTGACGAGGGCACACAGGGCATAGCCCAGTGTGGGTATGCCCAATTTTGAGTCAAGAATCTCCTGTAAAAATTTCAGCCCAAACGGACAACCGAGCGAAAAGTTATGCCCGTTTTACCGAAGGGGGTCGGAGTTGATTCTCCAGAAACCCGAGTCGGGTGGGATCGGGTAAGGTTTTTTTTTTGGCGGCGTGGATGCAGCGGAAAGTGGAATTTGTGGGGATTGGTCCGAGGTGTTGATGGTGTGTTCAAGGTGGGATTAGGGCGGGACTAGGCTAGGTGTGTCGATCAATCAACCCTAGCACAAAAGGCCAACAAAGCAGAGGATGGTGAAGGGGATGGCGGCTAGGGTTGCAATGGAAACACTACTGACGACAAAAACACAAACTAAACCAGCGACTAAACAAGAACTAGGGCACAAACTCAAAACTACGGACTCTGAAATTGAAATATGCAAAGGCTAAACACGTGGTTATGGGCGGAGGGAAAAAATTTTTGGGCTTTTCTGTGGACGATAGGATGAACACAAAACGAAATTAACTAAGAGTAGTATGAACCTGATGGTGCACCCGAAGCTCTGATTACCACTTGATGTAGACAAGGGTTCCCGATCTTCCGAAAGGTTCAAGATACGTTGATTTGGTCGAAGGCGACACACAAATCGATCCGGCTTCAGAACAACACGTTCTAAACCCCGCAATCGCAGCATGACGTCTCCTCTGGTTATCAACCGTCCTAAAACGATTGACCTCACCGAGAAGGCTAATCCCTGCCTGCGAATCAAGAACACAAGCAAGAACAAAGAAGAAGGCAACACAATTGCAGATGTATTATGAATCTCACGAAGTTGGGGTCTCACAAACCGTGATGCCGACGAAACTGTTATGAACAGAATAATCTAAGCAAAACCCGAGCCCTAATAGTGCAGCGGCGGCTGTATATTTAAAGACCCTAGGGTCGTGCAAGACCCTCTGGACGCGCCCCTAATTGGGCTCAACTAGATACAAAGCGCAAAGGCCAAAAACAGGCGACGCTGCACCGAAACAGATTCTGGACTCTCTTGTTTCGACAATTTCTGATGACTCCGGATGAATTTTGATATGAGACCGGTGGCATTGGAAAGGTATTCTTCTTATCTTTCCGTGCATATGTAGAACATCCAAATCCGAGTCCGTATGCGTCCTAAGCTTCCGTTTTAGTACAGACTGGTCCTGAGCCCTGAAACAGACTCGAAGTCGGTTTTGGTTGGGCCTCCACCTTGGCTTCCACGTCCTTGCTGGTCCTCCACGTCTCCAAGTCCTTCTCTCATCATCTCCTGGTCCTCTCCATGGTTCCTAATTACAATATAATCATTAGATAGCAAACCATTCTCAAAAGTGACATATAATGAAGAATGTAGGAACGAGCTCACCTCTAAATTTAGTCGTCGTGCACGAGCTCTAGTCATTGGACCTTGCAAGTCCAGAATTGGAGGAATATTGCATGTATCCTTAGGAGTGATGTCCTCATCATCTACCTATTCATGAGAGAGTTCATGTTGATGCTAAGGAACGTGCTGAATTTATTTTAAAAATGCATGAGACCACTAGACTTAACATTGAAAAGATGAATGACAAGTATAAAATTGCTGGTAGTAAAGGTAGAAAAGAAGTAAAACTTGATGTAGGAGATTTAGTATGGTTACACTTGAGAAAAGATAGATTTCCAGATTTGAGAAAGTCTAAATTAATGCCTAGAGCTGATGGTCCTTTCAAAATAATTGAGAAGATTAATGATAATGCATACAAACTTGAGTTGCCTCCCGAGTTTGGGGTTAGTCATACTTTTAACATTTCAGATTCGAAACCATACTTGGGAGAAGAGAATGAGCTTGAGTCGAGGACAACTCTACTTCAAGAGGGGGAGGATGATGAGGACATCACTCCTAAGGATACATGCAACACACCTCCAATTTTGGACTTGCAAGGTCCAATGACTAGAGCTCGTGCACGACGACTAAATTTAGAGGTGAGCTCGTTCCTACGTTCTTCATTATATGTCACTTTTGAGAATGGTTTGCTACCTAATGATTATATTATAATTAGGAACCATGGAGAGGACCAGGAGATGATGGGAGAAGGACTTGGAGACGTGGAGGACCAGCAAGGACGTGAAAGCCAAGGTGGAGGACCAACCAAAACCGACTTCGACTCTGTTTTGGGGCTCAGGACCAGTCTGCACTAAAACGGATGCTCAAGACGCATACGGACTTGGATTTGGACGTTCTACATATGCACGGAAAGATAAGAAGAAGACCTTTCCAATGCCGCCGGTCTCATATCAAAATTCATCCGGAGTCATCGGGAATCGTCGAAACAAGAGAGAGTCCAGAATCTATTTCGGTGATGTGTCGCCTGTTTTTGGCCTTTGGGCTTTGTATCTAGTTGAGCCCAAGTAGGGGTGTGTCCAGAGGGTCTTGCACGATCCTAGGGTCTTCGTATACAGCCACCACTGCACCATTAGGGTTCGGGTTTTGCTTAGATTATTCTGTTCATAACAGTTTCGCCGTCATCACGGTTTGTGAGACCCCAACTTCGTGAGATTCATAATACATCTGCAATTGTGTTCCTTTCTTCTTTGTTCTTGCTTGTGTTCTTGATTCGCAGGCAGGGATTAGCCTTCTCGGCAAGGTCAATCATTTTAGGATGGTTGATAACCAGAGGAGACGTCGTGCTGCGATTGCGGGATTTAGAACATGCAGTTCTGAAGCCGGATCAATTTGTGTGTCGCCTCCGACCAAATCAACGTATCCAGAACCTTTCGGAAGATCGGGAACCCTTGTCCACATCAGTTGGCCAGGCTGCAATCTTTCTAGAAAAAAAGTATGCCCCTAACAGACAACGGACACAAAAGTTACACTCGTTTTAGGTTATAGGTCTCATTTTTCATGTGCTTATACCCATGGTGTGCTGAACCGCGTAACCGAGGGATGTGGGTTACCTTCCATGGTTCCTTGTGTACCCATAAACTCGGTAGTCTAGGCGTAGTTCATGATACGGTAGGCCAGTCCTCCACCACGACGGAGTTCATCGCTGTATTCAATGTAACATGCTGGCAGTAGGAGGTATTCGGGGCGGTATCTTAACTATAGGGAAGTATTTATTTTGAAAAGAATTATATACTATTCTACTCTTTGAATTTTGCTTTTTGTCAGTGTTGGCCTCACTGCAAGCTTTCAAGAAAAAATAAGGATGCCCCAATCGGACAACGGATGCAAAAGTTATGCTCGTTTTTAGGTTGTAGGTCTCATTTTTCATGTGCTTACACCCACGATATGCTGAACCGCGTGGACGAGGGACGTGGGTTACCTTCCATGGTTCCTTGTGTACCCGTAAACTCGGTAGTCTAGGTGCAGTTAATGATACGGTGGGCGATTCATCCACTACGATGGAGTTTGACGTTGTATTGAATGTAACATGCTAGCAGTAGGAGGTACTCGGGGCGGTATCTCAACCACAGGGAAGTATTTATTTTTTGTAAAAATTATATACTATTCTACTCTTTGAATTTTGCTTTTTTGTTAGCATTAGCCTTGCCACAAGCTTTCTAGAAAAGAAAAGTATGCCCCGATCAGACAACAGATGCAAAAGTTATGCTCGTTTTAGGTTATAGGTATCATTTTTCATGTGCTTACACCCACGTTGTGCTGAACCGCATGGCTGAGGGATGCGGGTTACCTTCCATGGTTCCTTGTGTACCCATAAACTCGGTAGTCTAGGTGCGGTTCATGATACGGTGGGCAAGTCCTCCACCACGATGGAGTTCGACGCTATATAGAATGTAACATGTTGGCAGTAGGAGGTATTCGGGGTGGTATCTTAACCATAGGAAAGTATTTATTTTGAAAAAAATTATATATTATTCTACTCTTTGAATTTCGCTTATTGTCGGTGTTGGCCTCGCCGCATGCTTTCTAGAAAAAAAGTATGCCCCGATAGGACAACGGATGCAAAAGTTATGCTCATTTTAGGTTATAGGTCTCATTTTTCATGTGCTTAAACCCGCGGTGTGCTGAACCGTGTGGCCGAGGGATGTGGGTTACCTTCCATGGTTCCTTGTATACCCGTAAACTTGGTAGTCTAGGCGCGGTTCATCATACAGTGGGCAAGTCCTCCACCACGATGGAGTTCGATGCTGTATTGAATGTAACATGCTGGCAATAGGAGGTATACGGGGCGGTATCTTAACCATAGGAAAGTATTTATTTTGAAAAAAATTATATACTATTCTACTCTTTGAATTTCACTTATTGTCGGTGTTGGTCTCGTCGCAAGCTTTCTAGAAAAAAACTATGCCCCAATAGGACAACGGATGTAACAGTTATGCTCGTTTTAGGTTATAGGTCTCATTTTTCATGTGCTTAGACCCACGATGTGCTAAACCGCATGAACGAGGTGTGTGGGTTACCTTGCATGGTTCCATGTATACCCGTAAACTCGGTAGTCTAGGTGTCGTTCATGATACGGTGGGTGAGATATCCACAACGATGGAGTTTGACGTTGTATTGAATGTAACATGCTAGCAGTAGGAGGTACTTGGGGCGGTATCTCAACCACAGGGAAGTATTTATTTTTTGCAAAAATTATATACTATTCTACTCTTTGAATTTTGCTTTTTGTCAGTGTTGGCCTCACTGCAAGCTTTCAAGAAAAAATAAGGATGCCCCAATCGGACAACGGATGCAAAAGTTATGCTCGTTTTTAGGTTGTAGGTCTCATTTTTCATGTGCTTACACCCACGATATGCTGAACCGCGTGGACGAGGGACATGGGTTACCTTCCATGGTTCCTTGTGTACCCGTAAACTCGGTAGTCTAGGTGCAGTTAATGATACGGTGGGCGATTCATCCACTACGATGGAGTTTGACGTTGTATTGAATGTAACATGCTAGCAGTAGGAGGTACTCGGGGCGGTATCTCAACCACAGGGAAGTATTTATTTTTTGTAAAAATTATATACTATTCTACTCTTTGAATTTTGCTTTTTTGTCAGCATTAGCCTTGCCACAAGCTTTCTAGAAAAGAAAAGTATGCCCCGATCAGACAACAGATGCAAAAGTTATGCTCGTTTTAGGTTATAGGTATCATTTTTCATGTGCTTACACCCACGTTGTGCTGAACCGCATGGCTGAGGGATGCGGGTTACCTTCCATGGTTCCTTGTGTACCCATAAACTCGGTAGTCTAGGTGCGGTTCATGATACGGTGGGCAAGTCCTCCACCACGATGGAGTTCGACGCTATATAGAATGTAACATGTTGGCAGTAGGAGGTATTCGGGGATGGTATCTTAACCATAGGAAAGTATTTATTTTGAAAAAAATTATATATTATTCTACTCTTTGAATTTCGCTTATTGTCGGTGTTGGCCTCGCCGCATGCTTTCTAGAAAAAAAAGTATGCCCCGATAGGACAACGGATGCAAAAGTTATGCTCATTTTAGGTTATAGGTCTCATTTTTCATGTGCTTAAACCCGCGGTGTGCTGAACCGTGTGGCCGAGGGATGTGGGTTACCTTCCATGGTTCCTTGTATACCCGTAAACTCGGTAGTCTAGGCGCGGTTCATCATACAGTGGGCAAGTCCTCCACCACGATGGAGTTCGATGCTGTATTGAATGTAACATGCTGGCAATAGGAGGTATACGGGGCGGTATCTTAACCATAGGAAAGTATTTATTTTGAAAAAAATTATATACTATTCTACTCTTTGAATTTCACTTATTGTCGGTGTTGGTCTCGTCGCAAGCTTTCTAGAAAAAAACTATGCCCCAATAGGACAACGGATGCAACAGTTATGCTCGTTTTAGGTTATAGGTCTCATTTTTCATGTGCTTAGACCCACGATGTGCTAAACCACATGAACGAGGGATGTGGGTTACCTTGCATGGTTCCATGTATACCCGTAAACTCGGTAGTCTAGGTGCCGTTCATGATACGGTGGGTGAGATATCCACAACGATGGAGTTTGACGTTGTATTGAATGTAACATGCTAGCAGTAGGAGGTACTTGGGGCGGTATCTCAACCACAGGGAAGTATTTATTTTTTGTAAAAATTATATACTATTCTACTCTTTGAATTTTGCTTTTTGTCGGTGTTGGACTTGCCACAAGCTTTCTAGAAAAAAAAAGTATGCCCCTATCGAACAACGGATGCAAAAGTTATGCTCATTTTATGTTATAGGTCTCATTTTTCATGTGCTTACACCCACGGTGTGCTGAACCGCGTGGACGAGGGACGTGGGTTACCTTCCATGGTTCCTTGTGTACCCATAAACTCGGTAGTCTAGGCGCGGTTCATGATACAATGGGCAAGTCCTCCACCACGAAGGAGTTCGACGTTGTATTGAATGTAACATGCTAGCAGTAGGAGGTATTCAGAGCGGTATCTTAACCATAGGAAAGTATTTATTTTGAAAAAAATTATATACTATTCAACTATTTGAATTTCGTTTATTGTCGGTGTTGGCCTCGCTGCAAGCTTTCTAGAAAAAAAAGTATGCCTCGATAGGACAACGGATGCAAAAGTTATGCTCGTTTTAGGTTATATGTATCATTTTTCATGTGCTTACACCCACGGTGTGCTGAACCACGTGGACGAGGGATGTGGGTTACCTTCCATGGTTCCTTGTATACCTGTAAACTCGGTTGTCTAGGCACGATTCATGATACGGTGGGCGAGTCCTCCGCAGCGATGGAGTTTGATGTTGTATTGAATGTACATGCTAGCAGTAGGAGGTACTCGGGGCGGTACCTCAACCACAGGGAAGTATTTATTTTTTGTAAACTTATATACTATTCTACTCTTTGAATTTTGCTATCTGTCGGTGTTGGCCTCACCACAAGCTTTCTAGAAAAAAAGTATGCCCCTAACAGACAACACACGCAAAAGTTACGCTCGTTTTATGTTATAGGTCTCATTTTTCATGTGCTTACACCCACGATGTGATGAACCGCATGGCCGATGGATGTGGGTTAGCTTCCATGGTTCCTTGTGTACCCATAAACTCGGTAGTCTAGGCGAAGTTCATGATACTGTGGGCGAGTCCTCCACAGCGATGGAGCTCGACGCTGTATTGAATGAAACATGCAAGCAGTAGGAGGTACTCGGGGTTGTATCTCAACCATAGGGATGTATTTATTTTTTGTAAAATTATATACTATTCTACTTTTTCAATTTTGCTTTTTGTCGGTGTTGGCCAGGCTTCAAGCTTTCTAGAAAAAAAGTATGCCCCTAACAGACAACGGACGCAAAAGTTACACTCGTTTTAGGTTATAGGTCTCATTTTTCATGTGCTTATACCCACGGTGTGCTGAACCGCGTGGCCGAGGGATGTGGGTTACCTTCCATGGTTCCTTGTGTACCCATAAACTCGGTAGTCTAGTCGTAGTTCATGATACGGTAGGCCAGTCCTCCACCACGACGGAGTTCATCGCTGTATTGAATGTAACATGCTGGCAGTAGGAGGTATTCGGGGCGGTATCTTAACTATAGGGAAGTATTTATTTTGAAAAGAATTATATACTATTCTACTCTTTGAATTTTGCTTTTTGTTAGTGTTGGCCTCGCTGCAAGCTTTCAAGAAAAAAAAGGATGCCCCAATCGGACAACGGATGCAAAAGTTAAGCTCGTTTTAGGTTATAGGTCTCATTTTTCATGTGCTTACATCCACGTTGTGCTGAACCGCGTGGCTGAGGAATGCAGGTTACATTCCATGGTTCCTTGGGTACCCATAAACTCAGTAGTCTAGGCGCGGTTCATGATACGGTGGGCGACTCCTCCATCACGATGGAGTTCGACACTATATAGAATGTAACATGCTGGCAGTAGGAGGTATTCGGGGGGGTATCTTAACCATAGGAAAGTATTTATTTTGAAAAATATTATATACTATTCTACTCTTTGAATTTCACTTATTGTTGGTGTTGGCCTCGCTGCAAGCTTTCTAGAAAAAAAACTATGCCCCAATAGGACAATGGATGCAAAAGTTATGCTCATTTTTAGGTTATAGGTCTCATTTTTCATGTGCTTACACCCACGATATGCTGAACCGCGTGGTCGAGGGACATGGGTTACCTTCCATGGTTCCTTGTATACCCGTAAACTCGGTAGTCTAGGTGCAGTTCATGATACGATGGGCGATTCATCCACAAAGATGGAGTTTGACGTTGTATTGAATGTAACATGCTAGTAGTAGGAGGTACTCGGGGCGGTATCTCAACCACAGGGAAGTATTTATTTTTTGTAAAAATTATATACTATTCTACTCTTTGAATTTTGCTTTTTGTCAGCATTGGTCTTGCCACAAGCTTTGTAGAAAAAAAAGTATGCCCCGATCGGACAACAGATGCAAAAGTTATGCTTCCATGGTTCCTTGTGTACCCATAAACTCGGTAGTCTAGGCGCAGTTCATGATACGGTGGGCGAGTCCTCCACAGCGATGGAGTTCGATGCTGTATTGAATATAATATGCTAGCAGTAGGAGGTACTCAGGGCTGTATCTCAACCATAGGGATGTATTTATTTTTTGTAAAATTATATACTATTCTACTCTTTGAATTATGCTTTTTGTCAGTGTTGGCCTCGCTGCAAGCTTTCTAGAAAAAAAGTATGCCCCTAAGAGACAACAGACGCAAAAGTTACACTCGTTTTAGGTTATAGGTCTCATTTTTCATGTGCCTATACCCACGGTGTGCTGAACCGCGTGGCCAAGGGATGTGGGTTACCTTCCATGGTTCCTTGTGTACCCATAAACTCGGTAGTCTAGGCGCGGTTCATGATACGGTGGGCGAGTCCTCCATCACGATGGAGTTCGACGCTATGTAGAATGTAACATGCTGGCAGTAGGAGGTATTCGGGGCGGTATCTTAACCATAGGAAAGTATTTATTTTGAAAAAAATTATATACTATTCTACTCTGTGAATTTCACTTATTGTCGGTGTTGGCCTCGCCGCAAGCTTTCAAGAAAGAAAAACTATGCCCCAATAGGACAACGGATGCAAAAGTTATGCTCGTTTTAGGTTATAGGTCTCATTTTTCATGTGCTTACACCCACGATATGCTGAACCGCGTGGTCGAGGGACATGGGTTACCTTCCATGGTTCCTTGTATACCCGTAAACTCGGTAGTCTAGGTGCAGTTCATGATACGATGGGCGATTCATCCACAAAGATGGAGTTTGACATTGTATTGAATGTAACATGTTAGTAGTAGGAGGTACTCAGGGCGGTATCTCAACCACAGGGAAGTATTTATTTTTTGTAAAAATTATATACTATTCTACTCTTTGAATTTTGCTTTTTGTCAGCATTGGTCTTGCCACAAGCTTTGTAGAAAAAAAAGTATGCCCCGATCGGACAACAGATGCAAAAGTTATGCTTCCATGGTTCCTTGTGTACCCATAAACTCGGTAGTCTAGGCGAAGTTCATGATACTGTGGGCGAGTCCTCCACAGCGATGGAGTTCGACGCAGTATTGAATGTAACATGCAAGCAGTAGGAGGTACTCGGGGCTGTATCTCAACCATAGGGATGTATTTATTTTTTGTAAAATTATATACTATTCTACTTTTTCAATTTCGCTTTTTGTCGGTGTTGGCCAGGCTTCAAGCTTTCTAGAAAAAACGTATGCCCCTAACAGACAACGGACGCAAAAGTTACACTTGTTTTAGGTTATAGGTCTCATTTTTCATGTGCTTATACCCACGGTGTGCTGAACCGCGTGGCCGAGGGATGTGGGTTACCTTCCATGGTTCCTTGTGTACCCATAAACTCGGTAGTCTAGTCGTAGTTCATGATACGGTAGGCCAGTCCTCCACCATGACGGAGTTCATCGCTGTATTGAATGTAACATGCTGGCAGTAGGAGGTATTCGGGGCGGTATCTTAACTATAGGGAAGTATTTATTTTGAAAAGAATTATATACTATTCTACTCTTTGAATTTTGCTTTTTGTCAGTGTTGGCCTCGCTGCAAGCTTTCAAGAAAAAAAAAGGATGCCCCAATCGGACAACGGATGCAAAAGTTATGCTCGTTTTAGGTTATAGGTCTCATTTTTCATGTGCTTACATCCACGTTGTGCTGAACCGCGTGGCTGAGGGATGCAGGTTACATTCCATGGTTCCTTGGGTACCCATAAACTCGGTAGTCTAGGCGCGGTTCATGATACGGTGGGCGAGTCCTCCATCACGATGGAGTTCAACACTATATAGAATGTAACATGCTGGCAGTAGGAGGTATTCGGTGGGGTATCTTAACCATAGGAAAGTATTTATTTTGAAAAATATTATATACTATTCTACTCTTTGAATTTCACTTATTGTCGGTGTTGGCCTCGCTGCAAGCTTTCTAGAAAAAAAACTATGCCCCAATAGGACAATGGATGCAAAAGTTATGCTCGTTTTTAGGTTATAGGTCTCATTTTTCATGTGCTTACACCCACGATATGCTGAACCGCGTGGACGAGGGACGTGGGTTACCTTCCATGGTTCCTTGTGTACCCGTAAACTCGGTAGTCTAGGTGCAGTTAATGATACGGTGGGCGATTCATCCACAACGATGGAGTTTGACGTTGTATTGAATGTAACATGCTAGCAGTAGGAGGTACTCGGGGCGGTATCTCAACCACAGGGAAGTATTTATTTTTTGTAAAAATTATATACTATTCTACTCTTTGAATATTGCTTTTTGTCAGCATTAGCCTAGCCACAAGCTTTCTAGAAAAAAAAAGTATGCCCCGATCAGACAACAGATGCAAAAGTTATGCTCGTTTTAGGTTATAGGTATCATTTTTCATGTGCTTACACCCACGGTGTGCTGAACCGCGTGGCCGAGGGATGCGGGTTACCTTCCATGGTTCCTTGTGTACCCATAAACTCGGTAGTCTAGGCGCGATTCATGATACGGTGGGCGAGTCCTCCACCACGATAGAGTTCGACGTTGTATTGAATGTAACATGCTGGCAGTCGGAGGTATTTGGGGCGGTATCTTAACCATAGGAAAGTATTTATTTTGAAAAAAATTATATACTATTCTACTATTTGAATTCCACTTTTTTATCGGTATTGTCCTTGCCACAAGCTTTCTAGAAAAAAAAGTATGCCCTGATCGGACAACGGATGCAAAAGTTATGCTCGTTTTAGGTTATAGGTCTCATTTTTCATGTGCTTACACCCACGGTGTCCTGAATCACGTGGCCAAGGAATGCGGGTTACCTTCCATGGTTCCTTGTGTACCCATAAACTCGGTAGTCTCGGCGCGGTGGGCGAGTCCTCCACTGCGATGGAGTTCGACGCTGTGTTGCATGTAACATGCTAGCAGTAGGAGGTACTCGGGGCTGTATCTCAACCATAGGGATGTATTTATTTTTTGTAAAATTATATACTATTCTACTCTCTGAATTATGCTTTTTTGTCAGTGTTGGCCTCGCTACAAGCTTTCTAGAAAAAAAGTCTGCCCCTAAGAGACAACAGACGCAAAAGTTACACTCGTTTTAGGTTATAGGTCTCATTTTTCATGTGCCTATACCCACGGTGTGCTGAACCGCGTGGCCAAGGGATGTGGGTTACCTTCCATGGTTCCTTGTGTACCCATAAACTCGGTAGTCTAGGCGCGGTTCATGATACGGTGGGCGAGTCCTCCATCACGATGGAGTTCGACGCTATGTAGAATGTAACATGCTGGCAGTAGGAGGTATTCGGGGCGGTATCTTAACCATAGGAAAGTATTATTTTGAAAAAAATTATATACTATTCTACTCTGTGAATTTCACTTATTGTCGGTGTTGGCCTCGCCGCAAGCTTTCAAGAAAGAAAAACTATGCCCCAATAGGACAACGGATGCAAAAGTTATGCTCGTTTTAGGTTATAGGTCTCATTTTTCATGTGCTTACACCCACGATATGCTGAACCGCGTGGTCGAGGGACATGGGTTACCTTCCATGGTTCCTTGTATACCCGTAAACTCGGTAGTCTAGGTGCAGTTCATGATACGATGGGCGATTCATCCACAAAGATGGAGTTTGACGTTGTATTGAATGTAACATGCTAGTAGTAGGAGGTACTCGGGGCGGTATCTCAACCACAGGGAAGTATTTATTTTTTGTAAAAATTATATACTATTCTACTCTTTGAATTTTGCTTTTTGTCAGCATTGGTCTTGCCACAAGCTTTGTAGAAAAAAAAGTATGCCCCGATCGGACAACAGATGCAAAAGTTATGCTTCCATGGTTCCTTGTGTACCCATAAACTCGGTAGTCTAGGCGATGTTCATGATACTGTGGGCGAGTCCTCCACAGCGATGGAGTTCGACGCTGTATTGAATGTAACATGCAAGCAGTAGGAGGTACTCGGGGCTGTATCTCAACCATAGGGATGTATTTATTTTTTGTAAAATTATATACTATTCTACTTTTTCAATTTCGCTTTTTGTCGGTGTTGGCCAGGCTTCAAGCTTTCTAGAAAAAAAGTATGCCCCTAACAGACAACGGACGCAAAAGTTACACTTGTTTTAGGTTATAGGTCTCATTTTTCATGTGCTTATACCCACGGTGTGCTGAACCGCGTGGCCGAGGGATGTGGGTTACCTTCCATGGTTCCTTGTGTACCCATAAACTCGGTAGTCTAGTCATAGTTCATGATACGGTAGGCCAGTCCTCCACCACGACGGAGTTCATCGCTGTATTGAATGTAACATGCTGGCAGTAGGAGGTATTCGGGGCGGTATCTTAACTATAGGGAAGTATTTATTTTGAAAAGAATTATATACTATTCTACTCTTTGAATTTTGCTTTTTGTCAGTGTTGGCCTCGCTGCAAGCTTTCAAGAAAAAAAAAGGATGCCCCAATCGGACAACGAATGCAAAAGTTATGCTCGTTTTAGGTTATAGGTCTCATTTTTCATGTGCTTACATCCACGTTGTGCTGAACCGCGTGGCTGAGGGATGCAGGTTACATTCCATGGTTCCTTGGGTACCCATAAACTCGGTAGTCTAGGCGCGGTTCATGATACGGTGGGCGAGTCCTCCATCACGATGGAGTTCAACACTATATAGAATGTAACATGCTGGCAGTAGGAGGTATTCGGGGGGGTATCTTAACCATAGGAAAGTATTTATTTTGAAAAATATTATATACTATTCTACTCTTTGAATTTCACTTATTGTCGGTGTTGGCCTCGCTGCAAGCTTTCTAGAAAGAAAACTATGCCCCAATAGGACAATGGATGCAAAAGTTATGCTCGTTTTTAGGTTATAGGTCTCATTTTTCATGTGCTTACACCCACGATATGCTGAACCGTGTGGACGAGGGACGTGGGTTACCTTCCATGGTTCCTTGTGTACCCGTAAACTCGGTAGTCTAGGTGCAGTTAATGATACGGTGGGCGATGCATCCACAACGATGGAGTTTGACGTTGTATTGAATGTAACATGCTAGCAGTAGGAGGTACTCGGGGCGGTATCTCAACCACAGGGAAGTATTTATTTTTTGTAAAAATTATATACTATTCTACTCTTTGAATATTGCTTTTTGTCAGCATTAGCCTTGCCACAAGCTTTCTAGAAAAAAAAAGTATGCCCCGATCAGACAACAGATGCAAAAGTTATGCTCGTTTTAGGTTATAGGTATCATTTTTCATGTGCTTACACCCACGGTGTGCTGAACCGCGTGGCCGAGGGATGCGGGTTACCTTCCATGGTTCCTTGTGTACCCATAAACTCGGTAGTCTAGGCGCGATTCATGATACGGTGGGCGAGTCCTCCACCACGATAGAGTTCGACGTTGTATTGAATGTAACATGCTGGCAGTCGGAGGTATTTGGGGCGGTATCTTAACCATAGGAAAGTATTTATTTTGAAAAAAATTATATACTATTCTACTATTTGAATTCCACTTTTTTATCGGTATTGTCCTTGCCACAAGCTTTCTAGAAAAAAAAGTATGCCCTGATCGGACAACGGATGCAAAAGTTATGCTCGTTTTAGGTTATAGGTCTCATTTTTCATGTGCTTACACCCACGGTGTCCTGAATCACGTGGCCAAGGAATGCGGGTTACCTTCCATGGTTCCTTGTGTACCCATAAACTCGGTAGTCTCGGCGCGGTGGGCGAGTCCTCCACTGCGATGGAGTTCGACGCTGTGTTGCATGTAACATGCTAGCAGTAGGAGGTACTCGGGGCTGTATCTCAACCATAGGGATGTATTTATTTTTTGTAAAATTATATACTATTCTACTCTCTGAATTATGCTTTTTGTCAGTGTTGGCCTCGCTACAAGCTTTCTAGAAAAAAAGTCTGCCCCTAAGAGACAACAGACGCAAAAGTTACACTCGTTTTAGGTTATAGGTCTCATTTTTCATGTGCCTATACCCACGGTGTGCTGAACCGCGTGGCCAAGGGATGTGGGTTACCTTCCATGGTTCCTTGTGTACCCATAAACTCGGTAGTCTAGGCGCGGTTCATGATACGGTGGGCGAGTCCTCCATCACGATGGAGTTCGACGCTATGTAGAATGTAACATGCTGGCAGTAGGAGGTATTCGGGGCGGTATCTTAACCATAGGAAAGTATTTATTTTGAAAAAAATTATATACTATTCTACTCTGTGAATTTCACTTATTGTCGGTGTTGGCCTCGCCGCAAGCTTTCAAGAAAGAAAAACTATGCCCCAATAGGACAACGGATGCAAAAGTTATGCTCGTTTTAGGTTATAGGTCTCATTTTTCATGTGCTTACACCCACGATATGCTGAACCGCGTGGTCGAGGGACATGGGTTACCTTCCATGGTTCCTTGTATACCCGTAAACTCGGTAGTCTAGGTGCAGTTCATGATACGATGGGCGATTCATCCACAAAGATGGAGTTTGACGTTGTATTGAATGTAACATGCTAGTAGTAGGAGGTACTCGGGGCGGTATCTCAACCACAGGGAAGTATTTATTTTTTGTAAAAATTATATACTATTCTACTCTTTGAATTTTGCTTTTTGTCAGCATTGGTCTTGCCACAAGCTTTGTAGAAAAAAAAGTATGCCCCGATCGGACAACAGATGCAAAAGTTATGCTTCCATGGTTCCTTGTGTACCCATAAACTCGGTAGTCTAGGCGATGTTCATGATACTGTGGGCGAGTCCTCCACAGCGATGGAGTTCGACGCTGTATTGAATGTAACATGCAAGCAGTAGGAGGTACTCGGGGCTGTATCTCAACCATAGGGATGTATTTATTTTTTGTAAAATTATATACTATTCTACTTTTTCAATTTCGCTTTTTGTCGGTGTTGGCCAGGCTTCAAGCTTTCTAGAAAAAAAGTATGCCCCTAACAGACAACGGACGCAAAAGTTACACTTGTTTTAGGTTATAGGTCTCATTTTTCATGTGCTTATACCCACGGTGTGCTGAACCGCGTGGCCGAGGGATGTGGGTTACCTTCCATGGTTCCTTGTGTACCCATAAACTCGGTAGTCTAGTCGTAGTTCATGATACGGTAGGCCAGTCCTCCACCACGACGGAGTTCATCGCTGTATTGAATGTAACATGCTGGCAGTAGGAGGTATTCGGGGCGGTATCTTAACTATAGGGAAGTATTTATTTTGAAAAGAATTATATACTATTCTACTCTTTGAATTTTGCTTTTTGTCAGTGTTGGCCTCGCTGCAAGCTTTCAAGAAAAAAAAAGGATGCCCCAATCGGACAACGAATGCAAAAGTTATGCTCGTTTTAGGTTATAGGTCTCATTTTTCATGTGCTTACATCCACGTTGTGCTGAACCGCGTGGCTGAGGGATGCAGGTTACATTCCATGGTTCCTTGGGTACCCATAAACTCGGTAGTCTAGGCGCGGTTCATGATACGGTGGGCGAGTCCTCCATCACGATGGAGTTCAACACTATATAGAATGTAACATGCTGGCAGTAGGAGGTATTCGGGGGGGTATCTTAACCATAGGAAAGTATTTATTTTGAAAAATATTATATACTATTCTACTCTTTGAATTTCACTTATTGTCGGTGTTGGCCTCGCTGCAAGCTTTCTAGAAAAAAAACTATGCCCCAATAGGACAATGGATGCAAAAGTTATGCTCGTTTTTAGGTTATAGGTCTCATTTTTCATGTGCTTACACCCACGATATGCTGAACCGTGTGGACGAGGGACGTGGGTTACCTTCCATGGTTCCTTGTGTACCCGTAAACTCGGTAGTCTAGGTGCAGTTAATGATACGGTGGGCGATGCATCCACAACGATGGAGTTTGACGTTGTATTGAATGTAACATGCTAGCAGTAGGAGGTACTCGGGGCGGTATCTCAACCACAGGGAAGTATTTATTTTTTGTAAAAATTATATACTATTCTACTCTTTGAATATTGCTTTTTGTCAGCATTAGCCTTGCCACAAGCTTTCTAGAAAAAAAAAGTATGCCCCGATCAGACAACAGATGCAAAAGTTATGCTCGTTTTAGGTTATAGGTATCATTTTTCATGTGCTTACACCCACGGTGTGCTGAACCGCGTGGCCGAGGGATGCGGGTTACCTTCCATGGTTCCTTGTGTACCCATAAACTCGGTAGTCTAGGCGCGGTTCATGATACGGTGGGCGAGTCCTCCACCACGATAGAGTTCGACGTTGTATTGAATGTAACATGCTGGCAGTCGGAGGTATTTGGGGCGGTATCTTAACCATAGGAAAGTATTTATTTTGAAAAAAATTATATACTATTCTACTATTTGAATTCCACTTTTTTATCGGTATTGTCCTCGCCACAAGCTTTCTAGAAAAAAAAGTATGACCTGATCGGACAACGGATGCAAAAGTTATGCTCGTTTTAGGTTATAGGTCTCATTTTTCATGTGCTTACACCCACGGTGTCCTGAATCACGTGGCCGAGGAATGCGGGTTACCTTCCATGGTTCCTTGTGTACCCATAAACTCGGTAGTCTCGGCGCGGTGGGCGAGTCCTCCACAGCGATGGAGTTCGATGCTGTGTTGCATGTAACATGCTAGCAGTAGGAGGTACTCGGGGCTGTATCTCAACCATAGGGATGTATTTATTTTTTGTAAAATTATATACTATTCTACTCTTTGAATTATGCTTTTTGTCAGTGTTGGCCTCGCTGCAAGCTTTCTAGAAAAAAAGTATGCCCCTAACTGACAACAGACGCAAAAGTTACACTCGTTTTAGGTTATAGGTCTCATTTTTCATGTGCCTATACCCACGGTGTGCTGAACCGCGTGGCCAAGGGATGTGGGTTACCTTCCATGGTTCCTTGTGTACCCATAAACTCGGTAGTCTAGGCGCGGTTCATGATACGGTGGGCGAGTCCTCTATCACGATGGAGTTCGACGCTATGTAGAATGTAACATGCTGGCAGTAGGAGGTATTCGGGGCGGTATCTTAACCATAGGAAAGTATTTATTGTGAAAAAAATTATATACTATTCTACTCTGTGAATTTCACTTATTGTCGGTGTTGGCCTCGCCGCAAGCTTTCAAGAAAGAAAAACTATGCCCCAATAGGACAACGGATGCAAAAGTTATGCTCGTTTTAGGTTATAGGTCTCATTTTTCATGTGCTTACACCCACAATGTGCTGAACCGCGTGGACGAGGGACATGGGTTACCTTCCATGGTTCCTTGTATACCCGTAAACTCGGTAGTCTAGGTGCAGTTCATGATACGATGGGCGATTCATCCACAAAGATGGAGTTTGACGTTGTATTGAATGTAACATGCTAGTAGTAGGAGGTACTCGGGGCGGTATCTCAACCAGAGGGAAGTATTTATTTTTGGTAAAAATTATATACTATTCCACTCTTTGAATTTTGCTTTTTGTCAGCATTTGTCTTGCCACAAGCTTTGTAGAAAAAAAAGTATGCCCCGATCGGACAACAGATGCAAAAGTTATGCTCGTTTTAGGTTATAGGTCTCATTTTTCATGTGCTTACACCCACGGTGTGCTGAACCACGTGGCCGAGGGATGCGGGTTACCTTCCATGGTTCCTTGTGTACCCATAAACTCGGTAGTCTAGGCGCGGTTCATGATACCTTGGGCGAGTCCTCCACCACGATAGAGTTCGACGCTGTATTGAATGTAACATGCTGGTAGTAGGAGGTATTCCGGGTTTGAATTTCACTTTTTATCGGTGTTGGCCTCGCCACAAGCTTTCTAGAAAAAAAAAGTATGCCCTGATTGGACAATGGATGCAAAAGTTATGCTTGTTTTAGGTTATATGTCTCATTTTTCATGTGCTTACACCCATGGTGTGCTGAACCGCTTGGACGAGGAATGTGGGTTACCTTCCATGGTTCCTTGTATACCCGTAAACTTGGTAGTCTATGCGCGGTTCATGATACGGTGGGCGAGTCCTCCATAGCGATGGAGTTTGACGTTGTATTGAATGTACAAGCTAGCAGTAGGAGGTACTCGGGGTGGTCTCTCAGCCACAGGGAAGTATTTATGTTTTGTAAACTAATATACTATTCTACTCTTTGAATTTTGCTATCTATCGGTGTTGGCCTCACTGCAAGCTTTCTAGAAAAATGGTATGCCCTAATAGACAACAGACACAAAAGTTATGCTCGTTTTAGGTAATTTGTCTCATTTTTCATGTGCTTACACCCACGGTGTGCTGAACCGCATGCCCGAGGGATGCGGGTTACCTTCCATGGTTCCTTGTGTACTCATAAACTCGGTAGTCTAGGTGCAGTTCATGATATGGTGGGCGATTCATCCGCAACGATGGAGTTTGACGTTGTATTGAATGTAACATGCTAGCAGTAGGAAGTACTCGGGGCGGTATCTCAACGACAGGGAAGTATTTATTTTTTGTAAAAATTATATACTATTCTACTTTTTGAATTTTGCTTTTTGTCGGCATTGTCCTTGCCACAAGCTTTCTTGAAAAAAAAAGTATGCCCCGATCGGACCACAGATGCAAAAGTTATGCTCCTTTTAGGTTATAGGTCTCATTTTTCATGTTCTTACACCCACGGTGTGCTGAACCGCGTGGCCGAGGGATGCGGGTTACCTTCTATGGTTCCTTATGTACCCATAAACTCGGTAGTCTAGGCGTGGTTCATGATACGGTGGGTGAGTCCTCCACCACGATAGAGTTTGACACTGTATTGAATGTAACATGCTGGCAGTAGGAGGTATTCGGGACGGTATCTTAACCGTTGGAAAGTATTTATTTTGAAAAAATTATATACTATTCTATTGTTTGAATTTCACTTTTTATCGGTGTTAGCCTCGCCACAAGCTTTCTAGAAAAAAAAAGTACGCCCTGATCGGACAACGGATGCAAAAGTTATGCTCGTTTTAGGTTATAGGTCTCATTTTTCTTGTGCTTACACCCACGGTGTGCTGAATCACGTGGCCGAGGGATGCGAGTTACCTTCCATGGTTCCTTGTATACCCGTAAACTCGGTAGTCTAGGTGCAGTTCATGATACGATGGGCGATTCATCCACAAAGATGGAGTTTGACGTTGTATTGAATGTAACATGCTAGTAGTAGGAGGTACTCGGGGCGGTATCTCAACCAGAGGGAAGTATTTATTTTTGGTAAAAATTATATACTATTCCACTCTTTGAATTTTGCTTTTTGTCAGCATTTGTCTTGCCACAAGCTTTGTAGAAAAAAAAGTATGCCCCGATCGGACAACAGATGCAAAAGTTATGCTCGTTTTAGGTTATAGGTCTCATTTTTCATGTGCTTACACCCACGGTGTGCTGAACCACGTGGCCGAGGGATGCGGGTTACCTTCCATGGTTCCTTGTGTACCCATAAACTCGGTAGTCTAGGCGCGGTTCATGATACCTTGGGCGAGTCCTCCACCACGATAGAGTTCGACGCTGTATTGAATGTAACATGCTGGTAGTAGGAGGTATTCCGGGTTTGAATTTCACTTTTTATCGGTGTTGGCCTCGCCACAAGCTTTCTAGAAAAAAAAAGTATGCCCTGATTGGACAATGGATGCAAAAGTTATGCTTGTTTTAGGTTATATGTCTCATTTTTCATGTGCTTACACCCATGGTGTGCTGAACCGCTTGGACGAGGAATGTGGGTTACCTTCCATGGTTCCTTGTATACCCGTAAACTTGGTAGTCTATGCGCGGTTCATGATACGGTGGGCGAGTCCTCCATAGCGATGGAGTTTGACGTTGTATTGAATGTACAAGCTAGCAGTAGGAGGTACTCGGGGTGGTCTCTCAGCCACAGGGAAGTATTTATGTTTTGTAAACTAATATACTATTCTACTCTTTGAATTTTGCTATCTATCGGTGTTGGCCTCACTGCAAGCTTTCTAGAAAAATGGTATGCCCTAATAGACAACAGACACAAAAGTTATGCTCGTTTTAGGTAATTTGTCTCATTTTTCATGTGCTTACACCCACGGTGTGCTGAACCGCATGCCCGAGGGATGCGGGTTACCTTCCATGGTTCCTTGTGTACTCATAAACTCGGTAGTCTAGGTGCAGTTCATGATATGGTGGGCGATTCATCCGCAACGATGGAGTTTGACGTTGTATTGAATGTAACATGCTAGCAGTAGGAAGTACTCGGGGCGGTATCTCAACGACAGGGAAGTATTTATTTTTTGTAAAAATTATATACTATTCTACTTTTTGAATTTTGCTTTTTGTCGGCATTGTCCTTGCCACAAGCTTTCTTGAAAAAAAAAGTATGCCCCGATCGGACCACAGATGCAAAAGTTATGCTCCTTTTAGGTTATAGGTCTCATTTTTCATGTTCTTACACCCACGGTGTGCTGAACCGCGTGGCCGAGGGATGCGGGTTACCTTCTATGGTTCCTTATGTACCCATAAACTCGGTAGTCTAGGCGTGGTTCATGATACGGTGGGTGAGTCCTCCACCACGATAGAGTTTGACACTGTATTGAATGTAACATGCTGGCAGTAGGAGGTATTCGGGACGGTATCTTAACCGTTGGAAAGTATTTATTTTGAAAAAATTATATACTATTCTATTGTTTGAATTTCACTTTTTATCGGTGTTAGCCTCGCCACAAGCTTTCTAGAAAAAAAAAGTACGCCCTGATCGGACAACGGATGCAAAAGTTATGCTCGTTTTAGGTTATAGGTCTCATTTTTCTTGTGCTTACACCCACGGTGTGCTGAATCACGTGGCCGAGGGATGCGAGTTACCTTCCATGGTTCCTTGTGTACCCATAAACTCAGTAGTCTAGGTGCGGTTAATGATATGGTGGGCGAGTCCTCCACCACGATGGAGTTCGATGCTGTATTGAATGTAACATGTTGGCAGTAGGAGGTATTCGGGGTGGTATCTTAACCATAGGAAAGTATTTATTTTGAATAAAATTATATACTATTCTACTCATTGAATTTTGTTTATTGTTAGTGTTGGCCTCGCCGCAAGCTTTCTAGAAAAAAAAGTATCCCCCGATTGGACAACGGATGCAAAAGTTGTGCTCGTTTTAGGTTATATGTCTCATTGTTGATGTGCTTACACCCATGGTGTGCTGAACCGTATGGACGAGGGATGCGGGTTACCTTCCATGGTTCCTTGTGTACCCATAAACTTGGTAGTCTAGGCGCAGTTCATGATACGGTGGGCGAGTCCTCCACAACGATGGAGTTCGACGCTGTATTGAATGTAACATGCTACCAGTAGGAGGTACTCGGGGGTGTATCTTAACCATAGGGATGTATTTATTTTTTGTAAAATTATATACTATTCTACTCTTTGAATTTCGCTTTTTGTCAGTGTTGGCCTCGCCGCAAGCTTTCTAGAAAAAAAGTATGCCACTAACAGACAACAGACGCAAAAGTTACACTCGTTTTAGGTTATAGGTCTCATTTTTCATGTGCTTATACCCACGGAGTGCTGAACCGCGTGGCCGAGGGATGTGGGTTACCTTCCATGGTTCCTTGTGTACCCATAAACTCGGTAGTCTAGGTGCGGTTCATGATACGGTGGGCGAGTCCTCCATCATGATGGAGTTCGATGCTATGTAGAATGTAACATGCTGGCAGTAGGAGGTATTCGGGGCGGTATCTTAACCATAGGAAAGTATTTATTTCGAAAAAAATTATATGCTATTCTACTCTTTGAATTTCACTTATTGTCGGTGTTGGCCTCGCAGTAAGCTTTCTAGAAAAAAAAACTATGCCCCAATAGGACAACGGATGCAAAAGTTATGCTCGTTTTAGGTTATAGGTCTCATTTTTCATGTGCTTACACCCACGATGTGCTGAACCGCGTGGACGAGGGACATGGGTTACCTTCCATGGTTCCTTGTATACCCGTAAACTCGGTAGTCTAGGTGCAGTTCATGATACGATGGGCGATTCATCCACAAAGATGGAGTTTGACGTTGTATTGAATGTAACATGCTAGTAGTAGGAGGTACTCGGGGCGGTATCTCAACCACAGGGAAGTATTTATTTTTGGTAAAAATTATATACTATTCTACTCTTTGAATTTTGCTTTTTGTCAGCATTTGTCTTGCCACAAGCTTTGTAGAAAAAAAAGTATGCC
This sequence comes from Eleusine coracana subsp. coracana, assembly GCA_032690845.1. Lineage (NCBI taxonomy): Eukaryota > Viridiplantae > Streptophyta > Magnoliopsida > Poales > Poaceae > Eleusine > Eleusine coracana. Next base: position 47,607 of record MU847666.1, read on the forward strand.
CCGATCGGACAACAGATGCAAAAGTTATGCTCGTTTTAGGTTATAGGTCTCATTTTTCATGTGCTTACACCCACGGTGTGCTGAACCACGTGGCCGAGGGATGCGGGTTACCTTCCATGGTTCCTTGTGTACCCATAAACTCGGTAGTCTAGGCGCGGTTCATGATACCTTGGGCGAGTCCTCCACCACGATAGAGTTCGACGCTGTATTGAAAGTAACATGCTGGTAGTAGGAGGTATTCCGGGCGATATCTTAACCATTGGAAAGTATTTATTTTGAGAAAAATTATATACTATTCTACTATTTGAATTTCACTTTTTATCGGTGTTGGCCTCGCCACAAGCTTTCTAGAAAAAAAAAGTATGCCCTGATTGGACAATGGATGCAAAAGTTATGCTTGTTTTAGGTTATATGTCTCATTTTTCATGTGCTTACACCCATGGTGTGCTGAACCGCTTGGACGAGGAATGTGGGTTACCTTGCATGGTTCCTTGTATACCATAAACTTGGTAGTCTATGCGCGGTTCATGATACGGTGGGCGAGTCCTCCATAGCGATGGAGTTTGACGTTGTATTGAATGTACAAGCTAGCAGTAGGAGGTACTCGGGGTGGTCTCTCAGCCACAGGGAAGTATTTATGTTTTGTAAACTAATATACTATTCTACTCTTTGAATTTTGCTATCTATCGGTGTTGGCCTCACTGCAAGCTTTCTAGAAAAATGGTATGCCCTAATAGACGACAGACACAAAAGTTATGCTCGTTTTAGGTAATTTGTCTCATTTTTCATGTGCTTACACC